>CAUYQG010222109.1:0-10283 GCA_963574415.1 Tarsius wallacei
TGGCCTGTTTGTTTGGTTTTTTTGAGTTGGAGTCTCACTCTTTCATCCAGGCTGGAGCGCAGTGGCATGCTCACAGCCACCCCAGCGTCAACCTGCTGGGCTCCAGTGATCCTTCTGCCTCAGCCTTCCAAGTAGCTGGAATTACAGGCGCGCGCTACCACGCCCGGCTAATTTTTGATTTATTGTGGAGATGAGGTCTCCCCAAGTTGCCCAGGCGGATCTCGAACCCGCGGGCTCAGGCAATCCACTCACCTCAGCCTCCCAAAGCGCGGGATTACAGGCTGAGCCACCGATCCTGGCTGAAAGGATTGTTTTAATCCACCGGTAAATCTGGGAATATTAAAAAAAAAAAAAGAGCAGACGTTCTTATGAAGGGCAACATCAGGTAAGGTAATTCCACATAAAATTTTGGGAAAAAAGGATTACCCCAAATATGTTATTGTATTATTCCATGACCTTTATTTGGCGCTTATATATCTGGTAGATTCAAGTTCTAAGAGAATTTGAAGAAGTTTTTTTATTGAAAGTATTCATGACGAAGGTTGAGACCAGCCAAGAGCCTACAAAGAAGATATTGTGTGAGAGATGATTTACAAACTAGAGAATGTTCTCATTCAATGGTAAGAGCTAAAAAACTCAAGCCTTGTCATTGTCAGCTAGGAAGCAAAGACTATACAACAAATGTAAGGAAAAATGGGAATAAAAAATTTTAAATAGACATGGAAATTCTCACATTTGAGTTTAAATGTGAGAACCACCAGTGAAGCTTCAAGAAGTCAATGTAAGAGTGAGCAGAAAAGTAACAACAGAAAAGAGGAAAGAAAGAAAAAAATAACCCCCGACTATGAGGAGAATGGTTTCTGAAAAGTAGAAAGGGCACACAGGGGCATGCAGAAGTCTTTGTAGGTCTGGTTATGTAGAACAGCATTTAAACTAATGGCTAAAGTGTATCCATTATATTTTGCTTACTACATTAGAAAACAGTGTTATACCTTTTAAGGAGAGTTCCACAGAAGTCATATAAAATATTAATTTATCCATTCACAAATATGTATCGAGTGCTGCATTAATTGGGATATGTTCATTCCATAAACGATTCTAAAATATCCATATCTTGATGCAAGACTTTGTTTATCACTTGTGCCACAGTCCAGTGCTGGTCATTCTGGAACCAAGTTCCTTCTACCATAAAGCACTCCCATTGTTAACAAATGGCCTCCAAATTTGCTGAACAGAAAAAGGAACATCGTTTTTGAAGGCTTTTTATGGACCAGGTCTGGAGAGGGCTTATGACTCTTCTGCACCCATACCATTGACCAGAAATCAGTCATATGATTCCAATCCAACTGTCAGGGGGCCCTGGAAAATGTCATCTTCCTAGTTGTCCAAGAAAAGTAATATGGGTATTGATTAGCAATACCATTCTCTGTTTAAGGGTATAGAGATTCGGCAGTGGTTGGGGGGCAGGGCACACAAAAATCCTACCTTAAGGGCAGGAAATAGACAACAAATGAAATAGATAAGTTACATGCATAGCACATGAAATGGCAATCAGTGCCAAGTGGTGGAAAACTAAAGCACCCAGGTAAAGAGGATCGGTAGTGGGGCAGGAGTCAGTTACCATTATGTTACTTCCTTGCCAGAAGGAGGCAAAGGAATTAGTGGATATCGAGGGAAATAACATTTCAGAAAGAGGATGGTTACTGCAAGTCCAAGAGCCCTGAGACAGGGGTGTGGCTGGCATATTAGAGGAACAGTCAAAACACCAATGTGTCTGGAAGAGAATGAGCTGGTGGTGGTGGTGGGAGCTGGGGTTGGCGGGTATTAGCAGGAAATGAGGTCCATGAGATAATGGAAGAGTCAGACTATACTGTTTGTAGATCATTGTGAGGACTTTCAATTTTTTTTTTTAAGTGAGACTGAAAGCACTGGAGGGTTCTGAAAAGAGGATTGGCATGCATGGGCCTACTTTATCATGATGTCAATTAATGACTGTGGGATTGAGAATAGAATGTGGGGGACAAGAATGGACATAGGTGGAATAATTGAGAGACACCATTGTTGTAATCGTGGTGAGAGAGAATTGGATCAGACTGGTAGCATGAGAAGTGATCAGAAGAGACAGGATTGTAGACATATTCTGAAAGTAGGGTCAACAAGATTTGTTGACTGAAGGGATGTAGGGTAGACAGAAGGAGAAGAAACAAGTATGACTCCAAGATTTTGTGCCTTAGCAAACAGATGGCTTGAAGCGTGTGGGAGGAGCAGATTTTTAAGGGGAGATGATGGTCTGACCAGGAGCTGAATTTTTGACATGCTAAAGTTGAGATGATGATTAGCTATTCAAGTGGAAGTGTTGAGAAGGCCTTTGAATATATGCCTCCGGATTTCAGTGGAGAGGTCCAGCTAGAGACAGAAATTTGTTAGATATCAGACTCTTGTCGGGTGAGATCCCAAAGGCGATGAGAGAAGAGCTCCCCAGTGCTGAGCTTTGAGGCACTAAAGCGTCCCAAGGTTGGATAGATGAGGAAGGCCTGCCAAAGGACTGGGAAGTTATTGGCTGTTGAGGTAGAAGGAAAACCAGGTGGAAGCCAAGGCAAGAGAATGCTTCCAGAAGAGGGGAGACAGCAAATGTAACAAATGGTGCTGATAGATCAAGTGAGAGACAAGGAATGAGATTTGTCAATTGGGTTATGGAGGTCACCTGTATTCTTGACAAGAGCTTTATTTTCACCCGGTGGTGAGGACAAACTTGGCTAGAAGGTTCAAAGAGAGTGTGAGGAGATGGACTGGGGATGTGAGTAGAGGCAATACTTGTTTTGCTGTAAAGGGAAGGTTCAGGCTGGACTGGAAATCAGGTTTGAAGAACTTTTTTTGTTTTTTTTCTCTAGGTGTTTATATGCTGATGAGAAAGATTCAGTACACAGGGGTTGTTATAGGAGAGAGAAGGGACATTTCTAGAGCCATTTTCTTGAGTTGACAAAAGCGGATGGGTTCAAGTGTGCAAGGTAGAGGGGCTTTTTCTGGCGGAGGGGATGTCCCCTCACCACCTGGGAAGAAGGCAGTGAGATGACACAGGTGCGGGGAGGTGGTGGGGCGGGAACTCGTGGAACTTCTCATCTGGTTGCTTCTATTTCCTGGGCAAAATGAAAGGGAGAACGAAGGAGGGACTGTTGCGTGTTCGAAGAGAGAAGAGAAGGTACAAAATGGTCACATAGGAAAGCGGGAGGTGACAGGGCTGGGGAAATGTAGCGTGATTGCCTGGCCGCATGAAGGGCTCTCTTGTGGAGCGTGAACGAGAACTTATCCCGAGACGCGTCAGCAGTCCTGTGTTTATTTCCAGCTTCATTTAGTTACACGGGTGCAGGTGAGGATAAGATGAGCGGAGGATTTGACCAGACTTGCACTTTGCAAGTGAGTGGGCCACAGAGAGAGCAGAGGAGATGAGGGCAGAGGCAGAGAAGAGATGGTAATGATTGGGGCACAGAACTTCAGTTGGATGAGAAGGGGAGTGAGGGTGTGAAGGGTGAGGAGGCAGCTAGTTTCCCAGGCAGGGTTGAGGGAGTGTAGATGCCAGTGCAGAGGCGGGGTGTTCAAGGGCATCAGCAGACTAGACTGCAGGTGGTGCAGAGGGAGGAGTGAATTAGCAAGAGGTTATCATTTTGATGAACAACGGGCTCTGAGGCATGACTGCAGGAGGGGTTATTGAAACATTGTGGAGATCAGCTCAAGAAAACGAGAGAGCAGGGATTGGGAATTATCATTGCATGGGCGTTGACATCACTAAGAATTATGATAGGAGCGGTTTTGCAAAGAATGACACCACTTTGGGAACTGAACTCTTCAAAGATTTGGAAGGGGACGGTAGTCAGCCACAGAGGCAGAGGGAAAGAAGGAATGATCAGTTGCCTATTTTGATGATAAGGGTTCAGGGGGACCGTGTTGGGAGGAGGAAGGTCATGAGGATTAAAGAGGACACCTGCCTCGCAGTCAGGCTGGGGGGATACGGAAGGTGCAAAAGAAAAGGTGCAGGGGAAGGGTTCCCAGGAGAGAGCGTGGTTTCAATGTGAAAACCAAGATGAATGAGAAGCGGTTGAGAGTGTTGGAAATCTTGGTGATGTCCAACAGTGACTTCAAAGGGCCCCATGCAAAGGACTCAGGCGATCCAGACAGGTGAGAGTTGTGTTCAGAAAAGAGTCTGGGAACGTAGGCCACACCGTGAATTGAACCGTAGATAAGCAATGGGTACTGCTATGCTTCTGTATCCACCCCAGCTCACCGCCATGCCTCCCTCATGCCCGCCCTTTGATATCTGCTAATCTCTTCTTCATCTCTATGGTTTTATCATTTTGAGAATGTTATATGAATGGAATCATGCTATAACCTTTCGGGATTGACATTTTTCATGTAACATGATGCCCTGGCGTCCACCTGGGTTGTTGCATGTAATTCCCCATTCCTTGTCACTGCCGAAATGTATTCCATTGAATGGAAATGCAGAATTGGCCCAACCATTTGCTCATCTGAGGACATGAGAGTTGTTTCCAGTATTTTGCTGTCCCCAATAAAGCTACCATAAACGTTTCATGCATAGTATTCCATGGGATAAATTGTCTTAGTTAGTTTTGTTCTAAGCTTCCTTGAGATCACAAGTCTTGTGTTTGTGTTGTGTTCTTTCTTTTGCCTAACGTGAAATAAATACATCATACTTGTGATTATATATTAAAAAGTCCATCCTTGGAAACAATATTGGGATGTGACCTATAGAATGAAATACACACCCACGCACACCCACCCACACACACACACACATACACACACACACAATATGGATGACTCTTGCAAACAATGCTGAGTGAATGAAGCCACAGAAGTCTGAATCTATTTATATAAAACACAGACAGCAAAGTTAATCAACACTATCAGAGGTCTAGATAGTGGTTATTCTTGCAAAGAAGGTGTGATGGACTTCTGGGGTGTTGGTAATGTTCAGTTTCTTGATGCAGTTGATGGTTTCATTGGTATGTTAAGTCAGTGAAAATTCATAGAGCTGTGGCGGGCACGTTTCTGAATGTATATATTCTCAAATAAGGTTAAAAAATAAAATTTTTCATGTGGTTCAAGGATGTCTCTACTGTACTCCTTTTTTTCAATGGCTCATGGTAGGCTAGAATTCATAGTTCCATTTATGTTCCAATCGTCAATAACATTTTATTTTATAATGCTCTCAGAGAAAAGGGGAGAGAAGTGTTTCAAGCTTGGTGGCTTGAACAAACTCTCACTAATTTACTTATAGCGGTAACAATTGATTTCATCCGTGATTCTTTTTTTTTTTTTTTTCTTCCTTTCCTGTAATCGATCTCACTGTCAAAACCCAACCTTAGAACAATGGAATGGGTAAGTAGAATTTTTATTTATTAAAAGGGCAACATCTCAGAAATGAAATTACAATTTAGTTGGGATAAATTGTCTTATAACTTCATTTTTTTACATTAAAGCTATAATTGAGGGGTATTATATGCTGTTTATCACTGCAATGAAAATGTAGTCAGAATGAACTTCTCGAGGCTGTTAAACTGCCTCTTATTAGCATTGAAACTATACTCACAGCCCATTATCTTGGGCTATATTTTTTGGTGTAAGGGAATTGCTATCAAAGTGTACTTAATCTGAAAGGAATTGGATTATAATTGGAGTCTTTGCGAAAGAACAGTGACAGTGATTTGGTATTGTCTTAAGGTAACAACGTACTGTTGGAATATTAAAAGAGGTGGTGGCATTGGAAGGGCACATTGGCTATCATCATTTGATGTCGAATGATACTCTGCATTTTTATTCCTAATCAATCCGGGTAGCAAAGAGAGAAAACATTTATCAATTCATCGGTAGGCCTGGTTTTTCCAAGGGCGTTGGAGAGCTTTCATCATGTTCTGTTATCCATCCACAGATATCACTTGGTATTTCTTCACAAGGAGCATTGGAATCTGAGAGTAAGAATTTCTGTATTCGAAACATAGTAAGTGTTTCCTAAATGTCAATTAAATTAAATCCCATGGCCAACAGGCCTGAGTAAAGGAGAACGGAATAGTCCTCCTAGTAGATTACTTGAAATCTAGATTACTCAACAGCCATTATCTTGGGCTATATTTTTTGGTATAAGGGAAAGGCAGCAAAATAACCAATGTGGGATGATTACAATTTGTATACCATGATATGCCAATCTAGTTGCTGCTAGGCACGCTTGTCATAAAGAAATTTTAAAATTTAGACACTGTCACATAATCTAGGACAGGGGTTGGCAACTTTTTCTGTAAAGAATCAAATAATAAATATTTTTAGCTTTGCAGACCATACAGTCTTGTCATAACTCTACATGGTAGCGTGAAAGCATCCACAGACAGGATACAAATGAATAGATGTGGCTGTGTTTCAGGATAACTACAAAAAACAGACAGCTGGCTGGATTTAGCCCACGGGCCAGAGTTTATAGATCCCAATCTAAGTGATTGTTTGGTAACTCTGATTGTCAACAGAAAAGCAAACCCATGCCCTGAAATCTCATGACTGCAAATGGTCCTAAGTTGGCCATCCCGATGCAGAATATGACTTCATTTGTTTTAGTTATCATATTGTTATTAAAATGCAGAGCAATTGTAATATAATAAGCATTTTAATTGTAGCCTAGGAATAACACTTATTGTCATTAAATATAAATGACATTTTATTCTTTTCTCTTTGGAGACGATGAAATACATCATCTCCTGCTCTCAAGTAGAAACATGTAAAGCAAGCCAGTAGAATTTCTAAAAAAGAAAAAATTGAAAAGCCCTTTTAAAAAAATTTGCTCGATACAATACACAACCTCCCCGTATGTGTATGTGTGTCTGTTGCCTGTATCTGTGTGAAGGGTCATTGAAATACACACTCTAGCTATGCAAGTTCCTCAGCTCTCCATCGCTTTCCTGGTGTCTTTAAATCAGGCAGCCTGAGAGTGGGTTGGCCCCTCTCCTGATTCACCAGCAAATTTTTGCATTACTGAAACAGCAGTCATGACAGAATCCTGCCTACGCTCTGAAGCCCTGGATAGATCCAGAAACGACCAGAGGGGACTTCTTCTGCCAGGAAGAGACACTTGAGGTCTCTTTGCTGACCCGTGGGTTGGAGTTGCAAATTCACTCAGAATGAGATCGACCCTATTTCCAGTGTAAGTGGTGAGGAGTTCACCCCGTGCCACCTGTTTAAGAAGGGCACGCATCACCGTGAGGCCAACACCTTGACCTAGCCAAGCATCAGTTTCCTTATCTGCAGAATTGAGACAACATCGTCCATCCCCTTTTCAGGGCTGATGAGCATTAAATGAGATGGAATACATCCACGAACTCATCCACTCAACCAAGAGCCGTGTCACTACTCACATGCTTGCTAGGTCCTCCCTCCAGTCTTTACGGCTTCCTTTGTTTACCACTTGCACTGGGTGAACTGCAGGAACTGATAAACAATCCCTGACTTATTTCCCTGCCTCCCAATTTGTATTCCTCTTAGAAATCTGACAGACTGACACCAGAATGCCAAGCCTCGCTGAAGTGCAGTGACATCTTCATCTCTTTCGCTGCACGAATAATCTAGGGCAGTAGTTGCCTGCATTCCCCGATACTTATATTTCCAGTATTTCTTGACATTTAACACCATTAGAACATGCAGCAGAATCCAAGTACAGTTTCTTTGAGGTAAAAATGTGAGTGTTTTTTCATATCTCAGTGTGTTGAATAACCTTTAGATGCAAAGTTAGCACAGCAAACATTGACATGATGCAGGCAGCTCAGTGCAGAGAGCCTAAAAATAAATATAAGAAGTTCATATGCTACCAAAAAAAAAAGTCAAGAATTTCAATGGAAAAACAGCTCTGAGTCTTACAGATTCGTGAGATCCCACTATTGTCTTGGATGCCATGAATGCAATCGATTAGAAGACACTAAATATAACTGTACCTATGATATGCATATTGCTTAGAGAAGTCTGGCGATTCACTTGCTGGTTTGTTGTTGTAAAAATTTGGGGGCAGCCGTGAAGTTTGCTTGTTTCAACTTGGGTCTCAATTTGTATGATTTTGCAAGACCACGGGATTTTGGAGTCAGACATTCTAGATTTGAGTCCTAAAATGTATCTCTTTAGGGCAACTTAGATGACCTTTTGGGCCACTGGTTTCCTTTTTCATATGACTGTTAGTATATCCTCGAAGGATGTTCTGATAATCTAATGTTGCTGCAAGGAGGCACTCTCCTTCTCCCCACCCTTGCCTCCCACTGGGCGTGGTCCTTGGATGAAGACTGTCAATGACGTCTTTTCCCAGGTGCCTCCTGGTCTTTCAAGCACCATTATTTTCTGGCAAACATCCCTTCCCTTTCTTTAATGGTGATAATATTTCTAATGTTTTTTGGAAAACGTCCCCCTCCTCTCTTTTCTACTCTGTAATTTAATGAGATCGACCCTATTTCCAGTGTAACTGGTGAGTCAGGATTAGTTTAAGCAAATCAGTATATCCTGCGTTCTTGATCACAGTAATTGATTAAAAGACACTCAAATGTCCCAGAATCAACTCTTGCTGGGAGAGTTTGAGTCATGTGTCCTTCGTTTGAGCCATCAGAGTGTATGTGAGGACTTGGCCTGAATGCTCAGATAAAGGCTTCCTCTTTCCTGCTGAACACAAAGTCAGATGCGAGTATCCTTAAGAGCTTCTGGCAGTCATTTTCAGAGTTAGGTATGAATGTAACTGGGCTCTTGGTGGCATTTTAGAGTCATAGGTTCACACATTGCTTGAAGCTATTATTACCTGTGGACTGTAGTAACATGGACCAATAAATCTACATTAGTGCTTAAGCCCTGTGAGTTGTACTTTTGTAATCAGCCAAAAAGAGTCAAAATGAAGCACATAGGTCCTCCAGACATACCTATACATGTCTGAATCTGAGGTTGAACATGAAATAAACCCAAATGAGACCCCAGCTGCATATCAAAGCGTAGTACAATATTATGAACTATACTGACCTTAAGTTGTTACGCCTGTATCTTCCCACTTCATCCAAATTCGTAAGTCTTTTTTCTTTTCTCTCACATGCCAATACTTTTTGTAGCACTCATGCAAATCCCTATTCAATCCCACTGGCTATCCTATTTTTAAAAATAATACGACTATCATTTATTTAGCATCTACTAGCCTAGATACTATATTCATTGATTTGTTTGGATGCTTCATCTCTAACGACCTTATTACATATAAATTGTTATGCTCATTTTAATGGGAGGAGCATGAAGCTTGGGATGTGAGTGACTGGCACAATGTCACACACTAGTGGGTGGTGCAAGCAGGATTTAAGTCCAGACATTCAGCACCAGAGTTGGTGTTCTGTCACTATGCTGCCCTGATGATCACTTTATGGACATGTTCTCAGGACATGAGGTAGCTGATATGGCCCTCCAGCCTTCCATGTTTATTCAGTTTAACATATTTATTAAACAATTAACAGGTGCCAAATTGTTTTCAGGGTGATGGGTGGATTGCAACTGTAAATAAGCCAGGCACAGACTCTGCTTTCCTAGAGTTTACAGTCTAGTGGGGCCCACCACCCTTGCACCAGATAGACTGTAATGATCCATCCAGTTTGGTAAGAAAGTGCTGCCCTAGGAGAAATTGCCAGCAAGCATGCAGCAGTGTCACCAACACATTCTAGGGCATCAGGGGAAACGTCCAGGATAAAGTGAAGCCTGTGCCATGTCTCAATAGGAATCAGCCAAGTGACAGGTGCTTAAGAAGGGAGAGTGGGAAGTATTTCAGAGAGAGGGAATGATGTGAACACAGGCCTGGAAACAGCACGGTGGGCTCAGATATCAGAAAACTTTTTGAATCTTGGAGTGGAAAGTGACCACAAAGAGGCTGGTAGGTGATCAGTAGCCAAGATACAGAATTCTTTCTTCATCTTAATAATGATACTGAGAATCAATTGATAGTGATAATGGGAATTAAGCATTCAGATACATGTCTGGATCAGAACTGTTCTTTAGAAAAATCACTTTGGCTAAACTATTTGGAAAACACATTAGAGGAGAACATAACTGGGGACTGGGAGACTGGATAGGAGACTAGGCAATAATATGGGTGGAAGTTGAGTGGGCTCAACCGGGGGTGGGAATGCAGAGAGAGAGAGAGAGAGAGACAGAGAGAGGAGAAAGATTGGATGGGTGGATGGCGGGGGGAAGGTATGACAATGAGCCCGCGTGCGAAAATT
>CAUYQG010222110.1:0-17648 GCA_963574415.1 Tarsius wallacei
GATACTCAATATCTGCCTGGGGACGGGGAGACACCTTTTATCACCAAGGGTGTCTGAACGAAGCATATTTGTACATCTAATCCTTAACTGTACCCCACAATATGATAATAAAAAATACTGAAAAAAAAAAAAAAAAAAAAAAGAAATACATGCAAAAATTCTCAATAAGATTCTAGCAAATCACGTTCAACAGCACATTTTAATGATCATTCATCATGACCAGGTAGACTTCATTCCTGGGATGCAAAACTGGTTCAACATACATAAATCAATAAATGTAATCCATCACATAAACAGATGTAAAACCAAAACCCACATGATTAACTCATTATATACAGAAAAGACATTCAGTAAAATTCAGCATCCCTTCTTGATTAAAACTCTGGAACACCTAGGCATTAAAAGAACATATCTCAATATAATGAAAGCCATTTATGACAAATCTGTAGTTGACATCATACTTAAAGGATAGAAGCAGGAAAACATTTCCCCTAAGAACTGTAACAAGACAAGAATGCTACCTGACATCGCCCCCCAACACATAGTATGTCCATGTAGCAAACTCACATGTGTAACCCTGAATCTAAAAATCAAAAAAAAGGGCAAGGATGCCCACTTTCACCTCTCTTATTCAACATAATATTGGAAGTTCCAGTCAGAGAAATCAAGCAGAAGAAAGAAACCAAGGGTACCCAATTAGGAAAAGAGGAAGTTAAGTTATCCCTCTTTGCAGCTTATATGATTCTATATCTAAAAAACCCTAAAGAGTCTGTCAGAAACCTCCTCACACTGATAATTTCAGTAAAGTCTCAGGATACAAAATTAAGACATAAAAACAGTTGCATTTCTGTATACCAAAAACAAGTAGGCTGAGAACCAAATTAAAAACAAAAATAGCAATGTATTCATAATAGCCACAAATACACATACACAAAATTCAATACCTCAGCATCCACTTAAACAAAAAAGTGAAAGACCTTCATGATGAAAACTACAGGCCATTGCCTTGTTAGACTGTGGTGTGGCCATGCACTCTTTGAGCTATGGCTGTGGCCTTGTTTTCTGGCTTGGCCTTCTTCCCTAACTTGGAAAGGTGAATTTCTTCTCTCTCTCTCTCTCTCCCTCTCTCTCTCTCTCTCTCTCTCTCTCTCTCTCTTAATTTTCTTTCTAAATAAACTCTATTTTCTAATCTAAAAAACAAAACAAAGCAAAACAAAAAAAACAACAAAAACTATAAAACAGAGCTCAAAGAAATAAAGGATGACACACAAAAAAACTGTAAAAACATTTTATGCTTATGAATTGGAAGAATAGATATTATCAAGATTTCCATTCTACCCAAGACAATCTACAGAGTCAACATAATTCCTATCAAATTGCCAGCATCATTTTTTATGTACCTAAGAAAAGTCAATACAGAATATTATACAAATAGGTAAAGTAATCCTCAGGAAGAAAAAAATGCTGGACACATCACACTTCCAGACTTGAAACTTTAATACATGGCTATGGTAACCAAGATGTCATAGGACTGGCAGAGTAATAGACACACAGAATAATAAAGCAGGACAAAGAATCTGGATATAAAACCATGGACCTTCAACCAACTCATCTTTTACAAAACTGATGAAAACAAACATTGGGGGAAAGGAAACCATATTTAACAAATTGTGCAGGAAAAACTGGATAACAATATACAGAAGAATAAAACTGAACCTCTACCTATCACTATATACAAAAATTAATGCAAAATGGATTAAGAATGTATATGTGAAACCTCAAACTATAAGAATCTTAGAAGAAAACTCAGGGAACACCCTCCAGGACATTACAACAGGCAATGAATTCAGGACCAAGTCCTCAAAAGCAAATGCAGCAAAAGCTATGATTGACAGGTGAGACCTGATAAAACTAAAAAGGTTTTGCATAGCAAAGGAAATATCAAGAGAGTAAAAAGACAATCTATGAAATGAGAAAAAAAAAATATTGATGAAGTGTATGCATTGACAAAAGCCTAACATCCAGGAGCTACAAGAAATTCAAATGAGTTGACAGGAAAATAAATAAATAAATAAAAGTGGGCAAAGAACATGAATAGGAAGTTCTCAAAGGAGGACATTGAACTATAGAGGAAATATGAAAAGATTCTTAGCTTCACTAATTATCAGAAATGCAGATTAAAACTAAAATGAAATACCACCTAACAACAGTAAGGATGGATATCATTAAAAAGTCAAAAAACAACAGGTGTTAGCAAAGATGCGGAGATAAGGGAGACCTTCTGTACTGTTGGTGGGAATGTAAGCTAGTTAATCTGTTGTGGAAAACAGTGTGGCATTTTCTGAAAGAACTAAACTGCCACACGAAATTTTCTAGGAATATACCCAGAGGAACATACTAAATAGCTCTACCAAAAAAGACACTTGTACATGCATACTCACTTCAGCACTATTCATGAAAGCAAAAACATGGAACCAACCAAGATGTCCACCAAAAGTGGACTGGGTAAAGAAAATATGGTACATATACAGAAAGGAATATTATGCAGCGATACAGATGAACAAAATAATGTCCTTTGTAACAACCTGGTTGTAGCTGGAGACCATCATTCTAAGTGAACTAACACAGAAACAAAAACCTGAATACTGCATATTCTTACTCATAAACATTTGCCATGATCACTGAACACATGAGCACAAAGGTGAGAATAATAGAAGCTGGACATTGCTAAAGCATGGTGAGAGGGAGTAGACATAAGAGGCAAACAACCACACAATGGGTGCCAGGTCCACTCTCAAGGGAAAGAAGGTTCACCAGAAGCCCAAACCTCAGTTGCAAGCAATTTACTAATATAGTAAATCCTTACATGTAGCCTACAACTTTAAAGCAAATAAAATAAAATAAAAACTAAAAAACATCTTGAAAATATTTTATGGTTCAAAAATTATCTCAACCCTTCTAGTAGTCAAATCAGGTTATGTTCTAATTCAAATGTTAATGTTTGATGTATTTATCAGTTTATATACAGATTTTTACAATTTTCATGGAATTCTATACATCATGAGAATGGAATTTCCATTTTAGAATATGGAATCCCCTGATAGTGTTCAACCTGGAGGTCCAGGATAGAAAGGGAATGTATCTTGATCTTTGAATATTTGCGCTTTCTTTTCAGGCTTGTGCAATTCCAGATATCTATTATAGAATACATGTCAGCTTATTTTCAGGCAATACTGACTCATTTTCCTCCTCTTCTTCATATGTGGAACAAACTTTTGTTCAAGGTGTGCTATTTAATTTACTTTATTAAATATTGTTTCAGGCATACATCCCAAGATGCAAGATAGATCAACAACAAAATTCTCATGTACTTCACATGTTATTTATTTATTTGTTTGTTTGTTTATTTATTTATTTATTTTGAGTTGGAATCTCTGTCGCCCAGACTGGAGTGCAGTGGCACGCTCATAGTAACCGCAGCCTTGACCTGCTGGGATCAGGTAAAACCTTCTGCCTCAGCCTTCCAAGTAGCTGGAACTACAGGCATGCACCATCACGCCCAGCTAATTTTTTTGATTTATTTTAGAGATGAGGTCTTGCCAAGTTGCCCAGGCTGGTCTCAGACCCACGGGCTCAGGCAATCCTCTCACCTTGGTCTCCCAAAGTATTGGGATCACAGGCGTGAGCTACCACATCTGGCCTACACCTGTTATTTTGAACACACAGTCTATTTTTTTTTCCTGATGTCAAAAGCAGCACTAATCTGCCTAGCAAAAAACACTTCAAATTTTGTTAAGTAAATATAATTGTGTGCCAAATCTAACTGACAAAAATAATAATAATACCAATTACTGAGCATGTACTGTGTGCTTATTGATTTAAAGCCAAGTGCTTTTTAATGGGCATATTTACAATCTTTACAACTTCCCTGTGGTCTTGAGGTTAACATAAATCCCATTTGTTGATGGAGAAATTTAGCCTTAAATACCAATTAACTTATGCAAGGTCATACATGTGTAACCTATTTCAGGATTTAGTCCAATTAAATATCAAAACTTCTTGAATCATTTCTCCTCTCAAAATGATATCTGACGACCCATTCTATAGATTAGCAGGGGTTCAAGCTGCTTGGTTTGCTGTTCTCCTTTCTCCAACTTCTTTCTCTCTTGTTCTACCCCTTTGTCGCCTCTGATCTTAGTGCAAGAAATGGGAGACATAAAACACTGAAAAATATCGAATTCCAGTAATGAATTTTTTCCCAATTATACCAATGACATTCTACATTTCATATTGGGTTTTATTTGTAGTTCTTTCTTTCCTCTCACAGCACAATAAAATAACTGTCATTGACCATGGGTAACACAAATTTATCTAAAGTCTCATGGTTTTCTTAGTTATGTTGGAAAGCAATTCTCCATGATGTTTCTGGACATCTTGTATCAGCTTTTGTTCTGGGCTAACTTTTTGAGAATGTTTGCAAAGCAAACAGCTTTTGAAATAAAGATAGTATCTTCCTCTCTATCAAAGGACAAATGTATTTAATGTCCAGGATAATAAAGGTAATATCTCCTTCCAAGACAAAGTTTGAGTAAGTTTGCTAGCAGCCTCCTTTAAACTACTGAAGTTTTCTAAACTTGGTGTTTCTCAGCTGTGATACAAAGCAACCATGTGTCCCCCATAACACTAGGTCTGTTTCTATATTATCACTATAGAGGAAGGTAGGGTCAGGAACACTGATGTAAACATTAAGTTCATTCTGTCCTCTGTGCCATGTCTCAACTCAGGCATCTTTTTTAAATCTGCTTTCATTTATGAAACTATAACATGTTAGCTTACAAAAAGAGAAAATTTCAGCCTCTTCGGAATTTTTGAAAAGGTGCTTCCCCACGCATACTTCTCTAGAATGGGTTACTGTTGAGTGGGGTTCCTTTAGGAAACTGCAAAACCTGTTCCTTTCCCCAAGGAAAAAATCAGTTCCATAAAACCAATAATTAGACCGTCTCATTGCTGCTTCCCAGCCTTAGGGCATTGGATATCCACCTTCAGACTTCCTTAGGCAAAAGTTGGCATCAGGTTCTGTGACTGTGGATCTCCATAAGGGGTATGTCAAGTTCCCCCAAGAACTCGTTCATGTTCTGCTTCTGTTGCAGGGCTCTAGAGGGATTTGAGAGATGACAGTTCAGACAGCATCCAGCTGTTCAGAAGTGTGCTATTGTTTGCTTTTCCACTAAGACCTAATCTAAATAATGGTCCTACTTAAAGTAACTAGTCTACAAATTGTTTGCTACTGGCCCATGAAGTAAGGAACTTGTAAGAATCTCTGCACTGCTTCCTTCTCTGAAAATATTTTTCTGTGGAAAAATAAAATGACAGCTGAATTAAACAGCATGCTTGGAGATATAGTTCCTTTATATTCTGGTGCAAACTCCTTATCTCTTTGTGGACCAGGGAGCACTGCTTATATTACATTTAATTTGCCCCCGATTATATACACTTATTATGTGTGATCATACCTTTTTCTGCCTCGGAAGTGGAAAATCAGCTTAGAGCTCTTTACCCTCTTAAAAGTCTCTTCAAGGAATCAGTTTTCCATGCTACCTCTAGTTTTTTATTCTTTCAGCTGTTGGAAGTAATGGAGACTGTAATTTTTGTCTTCTCTTTGCAAGTCCTGTTGGCATGTGTCTTTTCTTGCATTTACCCCATCATCCTCAGCTTTGAAGTCATGACCAATGCATTAAAATATAAGAATATGTAGTCTGTGGCTGAGCTCAGATTCACGTATAGGTATATATGACAAAAGAGTGCAAGGTTTGCACAATTACAATGAGTGAAGTTACGGAGTAAAAAAGGGCAGAAATACGCAATTTTTGTGTTGTGTGTAATTTGTATCTGATCTATTACAGTTGAATTAATCCAACACATAATTTGGATTTCAAAAACAATTATTAGTCTTTTTATTTCTAAAGTCCACTCCACTCAAGGCCAATGCTTTTTAAACATATAAAAATTAATGATTTGAAAAACAAATTAAAAAACATTAAATTCAAGCTCAACATTTTTATCAATAACTCAACAGGCATAAAATTAAGATGACAAAATGCTTACACACTTTCTTAATGGTTAGTATCAAATTCTGTGCTAGCCTGTGGTCAGTAACAAATAACTGTTGTAGTGAAATATCTGTGGGCTGTAATTTGGGTATGATTATACCAAAACATTGCTAGATATTAATATTATACCCAGAGCCACACATTATCTCTTACCGCATAGACTAGCGCAAACATCAAAGTTTATTTTCAAGTCAAGTAAACTTGACCTTTTAAAATTTAGATTACACTGTAATTATTTGAGCTATTGGTATATTGCTATTACCTTATATGGTTCATTACTGACTATATTATTCAGGTGCATGTACCTTGAAGTTTAATGTCTTTATCTATTGCTGCTAACTTGTTATCTTTTTAAGTTTCTTTTCAAATATCTAATATTTGAAATATATAATATTATAATTTCTTACTTTAAAAAACTTCCTTTAAAAAACTCTATTAAACTATACATACGACGTTATATTTCTGGATTCCAGAGCAAATCTCCTGTTTTTGAAACTTAATTTAGCAAGGTGTATTCCAATTTAAAAAGTAGATTTGTGGCTGTTCTTAATATTTTGTAATAAAGTTTCTTTTCCCATTAGTCAAAGACTGTTGGGAATTTGCATGATCTTCAGTGTTAACATAACTGGTTGGCACTAATGATTGCTAGTCATTTGATTCTATCTGAAAGACCCGAGATTTGGGCCCAGTACTATCAGAATATTTAAAATGTAATTCATCTTTAATAACATTAATGAGCATTTAAAATCATGTTGCTCCTTTCTACTATTCTTTCATACTACCATCAAGGATCTTTTGGTTATTATTTTTTGCTTCACTCTCTAGTTCTGCAGCTAAGGAGCATTACATTTCATTTCTTTGTCGCATTTGAAATAATGAGGATATATCAGTAGAACTAAGGAAGTTATTCCAGATCTGATTAAACCCTTGCAGATTCCAGCCAGTTTTCTTTTATATTTGCAGCTACTATCTCTGCCCACTTAATCCTCCTATACCATCTAATTTCAAAATGTGATTGCCATTCGGAGATATCTTTTATGTCTTATTCCTAAAGAACTATCAGCTTTTCCATAATAAAACCAATATGCACAAATGATGATCTCTTTGTAGTCCATGTGACATGTGGTTTAGGTAATAACAAATAGTCATAATTAAATTTTTCTGCTGCTGGTAAGATATAGTCTAAAAGACTTCTCCCTGATGATAAATGTATGTTTTCTTAAATTCATGTCTTTATATTATTTCCCAGTAACATTTCTTAAAATTTTGTGGATCAGTCATTTTAATACATGAGACATTAGCTACTTCCTGATATAAGGAAAGTGTATATCATATTGAATTAGGTTTAAAACTAAGTATTTGCACTTACATTTAAAGATTTGCATATTATTTGGAACTATTTGCAATTGTTCATCAAATTATTCATTTGTTTTTTAAATCAATAAACAAGTAATTTTTGGAGTGACTCTGGTCAATCTAAGAACATAATATATGCATATAGTTAACTTTAAAAGATACAGAATAATACAGTAGCTATGCCTGTTTGATTATTTGCTTCCTGCTTTGCTTCTGAGATTTCAATAATCCTTCTATATAGTGGAAGTACTCTAATGTATTAGACTGAGTGGAATGCCCATAATTCAATAATGAAATGCAAAAGTATAAATTTGTCAGAATTTTGCATTCTTCCTACTAAAAATTTAGACCTGGAGCCTGAACCTATAGTTTCTAAATTGAATGCTTTACCCTAGGACTTTGAATCTTAAGAGAACAAAATGTCAAGAACAGCAGTGGAATTATCCAATGCTGCAATGGCATTGAGAATCCATTGCCATTGGAGCCAGCAACTTCATCCTAAGGGACGGGTATTGTGTGTATTGAGTTATAATCCTCACTGCACAACCTGCCCTAGCTCCTGCCAATTTTCTGAGCTTTAACAGTTCTTTAACAGTTTCGTGGATTCTATGACCTCTTTGTTAATATAAAAATAAACAAAAATAATAGTGCCCAAAACAGCAACAACAAAAATCTTCCTCAAAGGTAACCAATTCAGAAATGGGAGGATGGCTCTCATATACTAACTTCTCAGAAGACCTCATAAATTCCAGTTTTTTGTTTTGCCATCTTAAGTATGTATGCCTCTGTGCATGGTCCAAGTGGCAGCACCACTTTTCAAGCAGTAGAAAGAGTAAGGGAGAATGAAAGGTGAAAGTATGTTAATGCTTCTCTGTCTTAATCATATTTCACAGAAAATGTCTCATGTCCCTTCTGCTTACCTTCCAGAGCAACAGTGTTTCTCCTTTTGATCACAACTTAATTGTATGGTGGTCTCTAAAAGCACTGAAGGCTGTGTGGTATATGTAGTCTTTATTACCAATTTGTGTCTTCATTTGACCTCCCAAATATTTCCTTGCCATCCTCTTCCTACACATAAAGAGCAGGCCCTTCATGACCCCCAAAAAGATAAAGAGTAACTTTATTTAGCTCCTCTTTATAATGTGTGATATTCTCTATCATGTTGTTTTATTTTTTAAATTTTTTTTTGTTTTTGTTTTTTTGAGTTGGAGTATCACTCTGTCACCCAGACTGGTGTGCAGTGGCCGCTCCCAGCCACCGCAGCCTCGACCTGCTGGTCTCCCGTGATCCTTCCGCCTCAGCCTCCCAGGTAGCTGGAACTACAGGCGCATGCTACCACGCTCGGCTAGTTTTTGATTTATTGTAGAGATGAGGTCTCGCCAAGTTGCCCAGGCGGGTCTCGAACCCGCGGGCTCAGGCAATCCACTCACCTCAGCCTCCCAAATCGCGGGATTACAGGCTGAGCCAGCAAGCCCGGCTTCATGTTAAGTTTTAAATCATTGTGGTCAGGTGATTTATAAATAAAAATATTTATTATCTACACCCCAGAACCATTAATATAACAGAAAGTAGAAACAATATAAAAGCTATTAAGGAAAACAAAAAATGTCACATTAAGGCAAAAGGACACTTTTCAAAGCACCCAGAAGTTACATATACATAGTAATTATTAATTCTTGCTTAAAAAGTATGCAAAGACTTTCTTCTCCAGCAATATAATATTGGTTAGCTCATCTGATGACTCCACATTCTATTCTTTTTAAAATTAACTTTACCAAAAAAATCAACGTTATTGATGTATAGTTTACAAACAATAAAATGCACCAATTTTAAGTGTACAATTTAATAAGCTTTGACAAATGTATACACCTATGACAATTATGATGTTGAATAGTTTCATAACCCCAGAAAGTTCCCTGGTATTCCTTCTTAGTAAATCTCACCCTATCCCTGTATGCTGGTAGCCACTGATCTGCTGTCACAGTGAATATTTGTTTACAAGTCATTTTGTGCACATAATTTTATTTTCCTTTGAGTGAATGCAAAGGAATAGAATTCCTAGTCCATATAAGCCCACATTATATTCTTAAGGAAGAATTTTCTTGCCCATTGCTCCCCAAGTTTATTGGCTTTGCTTGCTTGAAGATTCTTCTTGTCTCTTCCATTACTTCTCCTGAATTGAATATGGAATTCTTCACATGGTGTAGATTTGCAAGACTGGGCAACTAAGAGTTGAAAATGCTAGGAAATTGTAACATTTTTGGAAAGACAGTTGTTTTGAAACCTGGTAATCTTTTGATTTATTGTTCCTGGTCAGGCCCATACGCAGAAAATTATGGTAGAAGATCTTGGGTTTTTTAAGTTTTGAAGTTGAAAAACTGTTTTTTTTTTTTTTTACTGTATGATATATGTGTTCTCTTCATACCTCGATTTCAATGTAATGTGTAGATTGAGATCATTTTAAAAAATGGGTTGGATTTGAAGAAAAGAGCTGTGATTCAGTTTCTGCCTGCAGGTTACTGGTGGATTTGTTGGGGCATCATAAGACTGGCCAATAAGACTACCATTTCAGCTGGGCTCGGTGGCTCAGCCTGTAGTCCCAGCACTTTGGGAGGCTGAGGTGAGTGAATTGCCTGAGCCCGCGAGTTCGAGACCTGGGCAACTTGGCAAGACCTCATCTCTACAATAAATAAAAAACTAGCCGGGCATGGTAGCATGCGCCTGTAGTTCCAGCTACTTGGAAGGCTGAGGCGGAAGGATCGCCGGAGCCCAGCAGGTCAAGACTGCAGTGGCAGGGAGCGGCCACTGCACTCCAGTCTGGGCGACAGAGTGAGACTCCAACACACACACACACAAACAAAGACTACCATTTCAGCCTTCCACTACTCATAACTGCTTCAGTTTGAGGTACAGAAACATGTTGTGCATTACATCTAGGAGACTGTAAATTATAGAATCTTAGTCAAATTGTCTTGGAGGTGAAGAGTAAATTTGTGTTCTTTTATTATCTCTGCTTAAAAGTGAGTATGAATTGATCTCTAATGGTTGTTAACTGCAAGCATCAAAAAAAATCTTCACAATTACAGATACAGATTCTCTCCTATTACTCCTAATGATACATCATCAGATAAACATTAACTAGTCATCAATATTCTAGCCCTCGTACCTGAAATCTCACAGCTCACCTCTCTCTGCTTCAACTGAATGCTACACATTTGAGTTTTCTTACTTTCAGCATACTACTTGCAGTTATCATGTTCAGTACACATTCAAATTAGATTCAGTGTTTTTTAAAAAAATACTACATATTATATTCCACATAATCACAGATATATACAGCCCATTTCTGACATTAATTGGTTCTCTTAAGGTTTAAGAATATTCTTCACTTTCTTTGCAAGCCATTTATTTTTCTTTCCATTTTTCCTGATTAAGTATATTTTATTTTCCAAGTATAATAAAGCATATAAAGTAAATTATTTCTCACAGCATTTTATAGTATAGATCAGGTTAACAAGGATTTTGAATAAAAAATGTTAATAATGCAATAAATGATCTTTAGGAATTCCTAATAGCAGAGGAAATTTTTATTTAAATTATGTTTGTGAAAATGCATTGATTGGCACTTTAGAGGATAAGCTTCAATTTTTTGACAAATTCGGTTTCCAATGATGCCAAATAAATGAAATGGAGCAAAATGTTCTTTTTACAAATGTCAGATGTCAACATTCACCTACCTAACATCTACCAAGGCCTTCCTGACAAATTTAACTCCTTGCAATGGTATTTGAGACCCCCATATGATCTTACTCTTGCCTCTTTTCCCAATATTTCCAGTTTCCATATTCTTTACTAAAGACCATCCCTACTGAGTTATCTTAGATTCTCAAGTATGTCAAGCTCATTGTTGCCTCAGAAAATGTTCCCTTGTTCTCCTTTTTGCCCAAAACAATCTTATCCCAGATTCTTATATGAGTTGACTTCTCTTCATTCAGCTTCTAATGTCCATCCTCTAAAATGTTGCTAGCTCCCTTCACATTTAAGACAATTTATGTTATAATGGATTGTTTTTCTTTCTTCATAAAAATAGTTCAAATCTATTTTTGGAAATTTCTCTTAGACTAAAAGTGGATCGCCATTCAATCCAGCAACCCCGCTAGAGAGTGTCTACCCAAAGGAAATAAGTCATTATACAACAAAAACACCAGTGCTTGTATGTTTATTGCAGCACAATTTACCATTACAAAGATGTGAAATCGACCTAAGTGCTCAACAACTGATCAGTAGATAAAGAAAATGTAGCATATATGTATCATGGAATACTATTCAGTCATTAAAAAATATGTTAGCTGGAATCCATGTGCTCTTTGAGCTATGGACGCCCTGTTTTCCTAGTTTGGTTCCTGCCCCTATCTTGGGAAGGTGAATCTCCTCTCTCTCTAATTTACTTTCTAAATAAACTATATTTGCCACTCTTAAAAAAAAAATATGTCAGCTGGGTGCAGTGACTTAAGCTTGTAATCCCAGCACTTTGGAAGGCTGAGACTAGAGGATTTCCTGAGTCCGGGGGTTCGAGACCAGCCTGGGAAACTTAGTGAGACCTTGTCTCTACAATAAATCAAAAAATTAGCCTGGCATGGTGGTGCATGCCTGTATTTCCAGCTACTTGAAAGGCTGAGGCGGAAGGATCGCCCGAGCCCAGCAGGTCAAGGCTGCAGTGGCAGTGAACGTGCCACTACACTCCACCCTGGGGAGCAGAGTGAGACTCCAACTCAAAAAATAAAAAATATATATGTCTTTTACAGCAACTTGGATGGAATTAGCGGTCACAATTCTAAGTGAAGTAACTCAGGAATGGAAATTCAAATACCACGTTTTCACTTACAAGTGAGAGCTAAGCTATGGGTTCACAAAGGCATATAGAATGGTATAATTGTCATTGAAGACTCATAGGGAGGGGGAGTGATGAAAAATTAAAATTACTCATGAGGTACAATATGCACTAGTTGGCTGATTGGTACATTTAAAGTACAGAATTCTTCACCGTTTTGCAATGCATGCATCCATGTAACCAGATACCATTTGTACCCCTAAAGCTACTGAAATAAAACAAAAATAAATAGAAATTTTTAAAAAATAATTTAAAAGGATCTAATTTACCTTCTTTTTAAAAATATTCTTGTTATATATTTTTCTAGCATGTAAACTCAATGAGTAAAGAGAGTGTCTCTGTAGAGTTTAGGATAGTGACTGGCACATATAGTGGGCAGCAATGAAATATTTATGAAATAAGTAAATAACTTTCATTTCTGGTAGGTTTACATTTTTTGAAAATAAATCAGGAAATGTTTTCTCCCACAGAGTTTTCCATATTTAATTTGCTACTAGTGAGCCCTTCAGAGTTCGACTCTCTTTTCCCTCAATCTAAACTTAATCTGTTTATATAATCACTTTATACTAGATAGCAATCAGATTAGCTGACCTTTATTACAGCACTTAATTGCATCCTAAACTCTCAGTAACTGTTAATTATCAATAATAGCCAAACATTCAACAAGATTTGGCTCTAGCTCTTCAGAAGTGTTATTCACAGAGGCTGCAATTCAAGGTTGACATTACGAAGAGGGTACAAGAAAGTACTACAGTTATTATCTGTATCTGTTTATGTAACACATGTGGTTTACTTATAATATTATTGCTGTCAATATGTTAGGTAACATTTAACTTCCTCAAGAACATATTTTGTTTTCTTCATGAGGTTGTGAACATGACTTTTAAAGAGTTGGATCATTATTTTTGGATACTATTCATGAGAATTAGAGTTTTCCTATCTTCTCATAATGGTGAATTTCAATCTATTTATATATGTCCTGAAATTCATGGCCAGGCTATGGAAAATAAGATAAATCAAAAAGCCAAGTACAAAGATAATTAAAAAAGAAGAAGAAGAAGAAGAAGAAGAAGAAGAAGAAGAAGAAGAAGAAGAAGAAGCAGCTCTACTATTCTATTGTTGATTTTTTAAGTAAACGTACTATCTGTATATAGTGATCCACCATCTCTTTCTCAATGAGAGCGCTAAAATAATTTTTGAAATGTTATTAAAATAACTATTGCCACAGAAAGTGAGCTTCAGGCTTGAAATACATTGTAACCATAAAGAAAAAAACCAAATGTAGTTTAAAAGTGGGCACACATTTTTTTTTTTGAAAGGATTTTTTGGCATTGTTTTTTATGTTACTTTTTGTTGTTGTTGTTTGTTTGCTTTTTATAGTCTCACTCTTTTGCCCGGGCTGGAGTGCAGTGGCATGCTCATAGCCACCACAGCCTCGACACGCTGGACTCAGGCGATCCTTCCACCTCAGTCTTCCAAGTAGCTGGAACTACAGACACACGCCACCACACCCCGCTAATTTTTGTGATTTATTGTAGAGACTAGGTTTCGCCAAGTTCCCCGGGCTTGTTTTGAACCCCTGGCCTCAGGCAATACTCTCGCCTCCACCTCCCAAAGTGCTGGAATTACAGGCTGATCCACTGTGCACGGCCGTTACTCTCTATTAAAAACAGAAATATCTCTTTCACATTAAACATTAATTAAATCTGTAGCAAAAGAAAAAGCAAAATCTTCACTGATATTAAAGAGAGTAGGGATTTGGTTAGTAACATAAAAAATTAGACTTGCAGCTGGCTTTACATTTTTCTTGAATAATCATTACATTGCCAACCCATAGTTGAGAAGACATGTAGCAATGTTTATACAAGAGATTCCTTTTTATTAGCTTTGTTTATTAGGACACTGCAATTTAATGAGAACATTAGTATGTATAATATATCTTCTTTCTCTGTGTTTTACGTGATTCACAATGAAGACAACACTGGATAATTTGTGCTAGTTTTGAACTTGTGAAAAGTTATACAAAATATATGAAAAGTGTGGAATCATTATTTTTGCTGCTTTATCTTCTAAAGGAGATTTAAAAACAAATATTTTTCAGTCAAATTTATTACCAAACTCTTCCTTTCTGAGATGAAGAAAACCCATTTTAATACAGAAATGTGGATTTTTTAAACAACTATTTTGAGTGATTCTGAGTTTTAAAGCAAGACTGTTTCATAAATAGGTCTAGTTTAGAAAAAAATTAATATTTTACTGAATAATTATTGAAATAGTCATTGAAGTCATCACATTATGAAGGAGGCATTTTATTAATAAAATGTATCAATATTATGTTGTAAGCCAAATGTGACAGTAAAGTTAGATTTTATTCAAAAGCATGGAGAATATTTCTTAATGTATGATTTTTAAAAAGATGAAGCAATACCACTGGTACATTATAAAGACACATTTTGGTTAGTAATCCCCATTATTCTCCACTCAGGGAATTATTTTAAAACTTTTATGCTTTTCTCAAGTTTATTATGCCAAGCATATCAATGTACTTAAAATGGTCACCAATCCTTTAGAACCACTGTACACACACACACACACACACACACACACACACCCCAACAACTACACCACCACCACCATTACCCTCACCACATACTCAGGGAATTTTCTATTCTAGGAATCAGGTGGCTATACTCTCAAGTTGCATGCCGACATACAGCAAGACATATCCAAATACACTAACGTTTTTCTTCTTTTTTTTTCCCCGTTAGGGAATATATGATGAGAGTTAATACTTGCGTTTGTGGTCCATTTTCTCACATATTTTTAAGAAACTTTCTGCATCACTTATTTTGTCTCTTTCTTGAATCTTTACCCTCAATTTCTTTAATGATTCTTTCTCTTTAGGCTTAAAATGCAAGTTTCTCACATCTTAATATAGTTCTTCCTCAACTCTAAATTTCTAAATTAATCTTAAGCTACTTTTGCAACACTTTCATTCCACTTTCTTCAAAAATACCCTATGCTCATTATGCTGGATAATGTATTTTATATTTTCCTTTATTTGGACCCATATGTGAGCTATACTGAATTTGCCATGAATAGAGTCATCCAACTCCTGCTATATTTTAAAGTCTAACATGAAAGTTTTAAAATTTCAAAAATTGATTATGACTTAGAAATTGAACAATTCATAAAAAACATACAACTAGATGACCTTGGCACTATGTGTGTGCCTATATACAGGGAGGGCCAATCATAACTTATTGAAAAACTGTAGAGATTGAAGTCTTTATTCTACTTCCTCCCTGATTCTCGATAAATAATAATTTAAGAATGCTATAATAGTGCTGCTCATTATTCCTTATAATAACATGGTCCAAAACACTCGTTAGTCAATTGAATCAATACTTTATACGAGGGTATTATTTAACAATGAGATTCTCAATGTTACATTCATTCTAATTATTTACTGGGTTCCTATTAAAATGCCAGATATCATTTTGTGTACTTTGCATACTCAGTAATTAGCAAGAACAAAACAAAATTAAAAGAAAATCCTACTATCAAAGAGCAATACTTTGTAAACCTACTATAATCTATGATAAAAAAGTAAATTATAAGGTATTTTGGAAAGTTGTAAGTGCTAAGATAGAAAAAAGACAGCAAAGCAGGGTAAAAGTGATAGGGATGGTGTTCCAATTAGCCTCGAGATGGTTACATTTCAAAAGACACTTGTAGGAAGTTCCAATGTACCATGCCAGTATGTAGGGAAGATTTTTTTCTAAGCAACTAGTGCAAGTGCAATGATCCTGAGGCCTGAACATAACCAACAACAAGGGTGTTAGGCTAGAGAGAAACAAGTACTTTGTAAGATCTGGGTCTTGCCATCTCCAGGAGTTCTACAAATGAGTTGCAGGTAAATCATAAATCTAGGTTTCCTTGAAAAACTTCTGATTTCAGAATACAAAGCAGTTTTGGTGCATGATAATATTCCATATTGTTTTGTTTATCTGAATCTTCAGAAATCACGCTCTAAAACCCTTCATATAGCCCATTTTATATTTAAACTACAACTGAAAATATGGAGCAGTTCACACATATTAATGACACACATAATTACTCTAGTCATGAGTCTCACTTTCTTAATATCAAAGTCTAGTCCCCATGTGCTGATTTTTAGTTACCACATGTTGGTTTCTGGACCTACTACGTATAATGTGGGCAGAGATTCCAGACCCTCTTTTCTCCTGTTGATTAAGAATACACATAAAGAGTTGATATACAGATGGAGATCTGGAACATATCAAATGTGTTAATAGGCAGAAAAGCAACAATATTTCATAATACATTTGGTCTGTTGTAAAATATAAATTGAAAAAAAATGCTATCATGTGATGTGCTAAGCTAACTGGACACTCTAAACCAGTTTTGGCAAAATACATATACAAAAGGGCACATTCTGCACACACCCTATCTCTGTTTCACAGTGACTTTAAAATGGTAGGCATTCCATATTTTTTATTCTTTTATTTTAAAGATGAGGGTATAATTCAGGGTTAAGTATACAGATGTTCATTATGCAGGTACCCTTATTGAGCTGTGCTCCCTCCTCCCCCAGCAGATTCCCACTTCGCCAATTCCACCCGCTCCCCACATTCCATATTAAAAGCAAAAATCTCAGTCTATGAGGGGAAGATGTCATGTAATTTATGACCAATTATTTATGGCAACTGTAAGTAGATCAACATAAACTAGACTCTCTAAGCAGGTTCTCTTCTTCAGATTTTGTGGATAAGATTCAGAAATGTTAACCTTTCTTTATCAGCACAGAAAGGGTAGAAAGGTTGACAAAATTTTCCTTTTTTATGGAATTTGATAAGAAAACAGGATGAGAGCCGGGCTCGGTGGCTCAGCCTGTAATCCCGCGCTTTGGGAGGCTGAGGTGAGTGGATTGCCTGAGCCTGTGGGTTCGAGACCCACCTGGGCAACTTGGCAAGACCTCATCTCTATAATAAATCAAAAAATCAGCCGGGCGTGGTAGTGCATGCTTGTAATTCCGGCTACTTGGAAGGCTGAGGTGGAAGGATCACCGGAGTCCAGCAAGTCGAGGCTGCGGTGGCCGGGAGCGGCCACTGCACTCCAGTCTGGGTGACAGAGTGAGACTCCAACTCAAAAAAAAAAAAAGAAAACAGGATGAGAAATATATATATTTTCTTTCTATAGTAGTTAATTTATTCAGAAACATATATTTTTCTACTCTATGGAAGTATTGTGTTACATGCTGGA
Source organism: Tarsius wallacei (assembly GCA_963574415.1). Lineage (NCBI taxonomy): Eukaryota > Metazoa > Chordata > Mammalia > Primates > Tarsiidae > Tarsius > Tarsius wallacei. Next base: position 17,644 of record CAUYQG010222110.1, read on the forward strand.
GATGT
>CAUYQG010222112.1:0-14992 GCA_963574415.1 Tarsius wallacei
AGATTATGAAGAATCTTGAAAGATTTACAGAGAAATGTAAATCAGACCTAAGATAATAGGGATTCATTATAATTTAAAAACAAAGAATTGGAGTTTAAATATGGATTGAAGTAGATAGACAGAAATCAAGGATACCAACCACCAGGCTACCATAGAAAGCAGGGGTAAGATGGCTTGGACTTGGGTACAAACTGTGGAAATAACTTCATGCAGACATAGTAGACCACATTGTGTAGAACACTGAACCTTAAACTTGGGAGAAAATGTGTACAACTCTTCCTCATGTTAGCTATTCGATTTTGGCCCTTCCTGAATTTCCATGTCTTCATCTGTAAAATACGTATCTTGAATTCCAGGGGACATTATGAGAATTAAATAAGATAATACATATAGATACTCTATAAAAACTATGAAATTATATATAAAGGAGCTTTTATTGAGTTTCTCATGAAGTATCTGATACATTGCTTTATTACTGGATTAATTAAGTAATAAAAGAACAGAATTTGAGGAATGATTGGATATGAAGAATGGATAAGAAATTACCAAAGGTAATCTGAAAATTTCCAGAGTACTAGAATGAGAAAATAATTGTACTGCTTGATGAAAAATGGAGGAGCAGACAATCTCCAGAGGAATGTCATGGGCTAGGGGCTAGTGAAGTTTCTGAGATCTGACCCTGCTAAATTGAAGGGCCTCCGATTTAGAACACTTCTCTGACTTTCAAAAGGAACTGTGGGACTCCTAGGAATTGAAGTAAAAATTTTTATTAAATTTTCTCATCCTTTTACTACCATGACCATTTGATGTCCAGATGTATGACTTTGGGCAAGATTTTGCTGAGCAGTATCTCAAAATTTCTGAAATGGGAATAAAAATGAAAGCAACCTCAAGAAATGCTAGGAAGACTACAGTGAATAACACTTCTAATGGCTCTTGCCCACTGCCCACACACCCTGATTTCTCAAAAAATCCCCTCCTCATCATCACCATCATCATCATTATCATTATGGTAGTGTCAACAAAGAAAACAGAGGAATCTGGAAAGAACATATGTCTGGACCAACACTCAAAGAATGTTAAAGCTGAAAGCGATGCAAGAGATTCAAGTCTTTACCACCACAACACACCATTCCACCATTTTACAAATGAGGAAACTGAGGCCCACGGAGGAGGTAAGAGATCGACTTCATCTCTTTTGGATGGGCTGCTATAATATTATTGTTACCCTCATGGTTCTCCTGGAAACACTGGAAGTGGAAGTCCCTGGGAAACTAAGGGAAAAGAAATATCTGCTGAAAACACTGATTTGGGTGAGCTCGCTCCATGATTGAAGCCATGCTTTTTATCAAAAGGAGAAGTATATTCTTTCCAAGCTGGACAATTAATAAAAATTCCACAGTGCTAATTTTACTGCCAACTAAGGAGATCCTTATTACATTTGTTTTCCAGGTAATTGCTGCTTGTACAGGAGTTCATATAGATGTATTTTTAGATGGTGCTATAGATCAGAATTTTAATAGTTACATTCCTCACCCTCCATTTTGCTCCCCTTTAATTCTAAAGCCTGCTGGCTTTCTTAAATTACAGGAAAAGAACTCTCTCTCTCCCTCTCCTTCTCTCACTCCCTGTTCTTGCTTTAGTACTCTATAGCTCTCTAGTGTTTCTCTCTCTCTCTCTCTGTCTCTCTCAGTGATAGGATCCACAGAAGCAGGGAAGATCAAAACAGAGTTTGTTTTGTTGTTCACAATTTTATGTTGTCTTTTCCCTTCTGGAAGAGGCAAAAATAATCCCTTACTTATGTATGGAAATGTATACAATGCACATTTCCTTACATTATCCATTTTTGTTCCCAGTTATGTCCTCAGTTTACAGATGAATACATTGACACTCAAACTCGTAATTCCCCCAATGTCACACAACTAATAAGTGGCAAATTCTGATTTCACCTCTTACTTTTTAATCTTGATCAGGAAAAAAATTCCTGGAAAAATTGTAATATCTTGTGCTACAAAAAAGAAAAGAAAGAAACAACTACATTTTCCAAGATCAAAGGCATCCAGTGAAAGCAGTGGATGGGAAACAGGGAAGCTCCCAAGTTGTCTCCCAAATCTGGATGGCTCTTTCTTCTACCTCCATGTCACTGGGCCTGTGCATCTCTACATCAGTAAGACCTTCTTCTCTCTTCTCTGTCTCACTGAATTACATGATGGTGACTTTCGGAAGGATGGGGCCACACCTGAGGGTAGCCAGGCACTTCTCCAGGATCTTCCTAGGAATGTACCTAAGAGCCACTTTTCAGGCCTTGGAGTTCCTCAGGAGAAAGCCATAGGTGCCTGAACCCTGAACAGCCAGTTTTGCAACCCAATAAGAGACATGGGTCTTTGAGTTAGGGCAACAGTGAGTACTATGTGCTGGGAAGAAGAGGTTGACAGGGAATAAATATATCTATCTTAAAATCTCTTTGGTAGTTGCCATTTATTGTATGTTTATTATTTGCCAGGCATAATACTAAGCATTTTCCATGCTTTATCTCCATTGTCTTCACAGTCTTGTAAGATGGGTACAATGATTATAATTAGATTTTCTTTATGGGTATAAAACCTGAGGCTTAATAAGTTAAGTAACCAATGTAAGTAATGTGGCTAAAAATTAATGGAGCCAGAATTTAAATCTAGGTCTCCCTAACTCAAAGTTCCTGTACTCTAAATGGCTCTGCAAACTGCCCACCTGGAAGTTTTGTTCTGTCTAAATTTCTGTGGTCCTCTAAAGTAGTTTTAGACAAAAAAAGAAAGAAGTGTGTCTATAACTAGAAAGATTACACCTAAAGGGAAGTGTAAGTTTATTCAAAAAGAACCTTGGGAGAATTAGCATATTTATTCATATTTAAATGTAATTCCTTGAAAATATCTACATATACAGTAGAACTCCCCCACTCTTATCTGCAGTTTCACTTTTTGAGGTTTCAGTTTCTCAAGGTCAATTTGGTCTGAAAATTGGTGAGAACGTTATAATAAGATATTTTGAGAGAGACTACATTCAGATAACTTTTATTACAGTATATTGTTATAATTGTTCCATTTATGATTAATTATTGTTTTTAGTCTCTTATTGTGCCTAATTTATAAATTAAACTTTATCATATATGTATAGGAAAAAAACAGTATATATAATGCTCTTTTCTATCTGTGGCTTCAGTCATCCATTGGGGGTCTTCAGATAGGGAAGGAATACTGTATATGCATTATATAATATAAACAATATATTAGTAAAACAAAGCATACATAATTTAGAAATAAATACATACTAAGGGGGTCTTTATCAAATTTACTTTACAGCTAGGAATCAAAACTAGTCTGTGCTGAGACATAAAATTCTATGATCTTGGAGAGGGAAAAAAATTTAGAGAATATCTAATTCAACTCCCTGCTTTCCACCCATTCTGTCTAGGATTACTTGAATTAGCCTCTGACTTTGGTCTTCTCTTAAGAACCTTGAGTTTGTAGCTTTCCAGTGGTCTTTCTTTGCCACTATTTCATGACAATGGAGACCAAACGACTTCTTTCCAAAGACTCAGATCTCTATATCCTAGCTTTAGACCTAGTTAGCTCTGTAGACAAAGAATGTGGGCAATGTATAAACAGTGTACCAGGACTGGTTAGGCTGGTGGCCCTGCATGCATTCCAGGTGAAACCAGCAAAAAATAATCTGGAGATATCAGATTCAGGAACCCTCTAATACACAAATTCTTGCAGTAGTGAGAGGTTGTTCTCTCAAGTCTGTTAGCCTAGTGAATTAACTTGAGCTCTTCTCCAAGTTCATCTTCTCCCCTCATTCATTTTCATTTCTATGCTTATAAATTGCAGAAGTCTTTACCTTGCATAACTGGGCTGAGATGAGAGCTGTCACGATCCTGACAGACAGTTGGTAAGATGCAGAATGCCCACATGAGTGAGAGTCTTCACACTGACATGAAGGTTGGGGAGGCAGCCACCTGAACCCCATGCAGGTTGGAGCTGTGACCGACAGAAACAACAGACAAATGTTCTTAGAGGCTTACACAGTGCTGTAGAAATCACTTAGTGCAAGCTGACTCCTGCATGAATGTTTCCCTATACAGGCTGACCTTTGTTATTTAGTATGACGTATACTTCCTCTAAGTCCTTTCCCAAATTACTGACACCATGTAGATTTTCTTCACTATTGAGCTCTAGACCAAAGAGAGCTGCCAAATGTCCTAGGGCATTCATTCCTTCAGCAATTGTTCTTGTGTCAGTCCGTACCAAAGAGATCTGCTAGCATCTCTGTTGCTGCTCTATGTTGAGGACCTGCTTCAAGAAAGAGCACAGATTTTTGGGACAGGGTCTATCAGAGTTCACATCCTGCTTTGTCAACTAGTAAATAGCTATCATTTGGAAGCTGCTTAACCTCCTCTGGTCTCCCTCTCCTAGTCCATGGAAGAAGACATTGCTCCTCTCTTGGAAGGATACCATACAGGTAAAATGAAGTGGGACAGGTATTGCAGCAGTAACTCCTTTCAGGTGTATTGTTTCTGCATCACATCACCTGTGGGCTTTCTTTAGTGACCAGACACTGCTCTGCCTCCATGCAGTGCTAGTCAGAGTTTGATAATTAAAGACCTTCCCTGGTCCACAGGTGCAGTCCTAGCACAATGTTTGAGGTGATAGGCATATAAATATCTTAGCTCTCTAGCCTCTTGTGCTTGGTAACACTGAGGCACATATTCCACACAGGACCCAACACTTCCCAGAAGAAACAGACTGCAGACACCCATGGTGGTATTTCACCTGGTAATGTGCCTTGTACTGGCTATCTTTCCTTCCTTCAGTCCACACTTCCCTACTGGTGTGTCCTGGAAACATCTCCCAAATAAACTACTTGAACCCTTATTGTGATGTTTGCATCTATGACCTCACCTAAGATATATGCACTGCTCTAAATGCAGTTTGATTCAGAGCAGATAATGGGAAAAAGGAGCTGGTAGCTATACAGCACTCTTGAGCAGGGGTAAGCCCTGTCTCCTAACCCTCTTTACCCTCTTCCTCACAGTAAAGAGCTAAGGAATCCCATTTTCCAAAGTAATTTATCTTATGACCTGGGTAGATACTCTTGTAAGGATATGAAATAGACCAAGTCACTTAGCCAGTGGGACTTCATCAGTTGTTTCCAGTGTGCCCAACAGTATGCCAATCTCTGTATAGGACATCAGTAACCTAAGGCATGGTCTCTGCCTCAGGTTTGAGAGACAGAACCTACAAAGTAAGAAGCAACACATTTATTGCCCATGCTGTTTTGACAGAAGTGATTATTTTAAACACTTAGCCCCATATATTGAAACCTACCTTTGTTCCAGGTCCCTTAACTCCAGAGTGTTGGGGGATTACTCACAGTTTTCTCTTCGGAGAATCACTTTTGGAAAAACCTTCATCTGGGCAACTATTGCCCACCATACCAACCCCTCTTCCAGACTAGGCCTCAGCAATTAACTGGTTCAGGAACACAGATGACCAGCCTCTTGCCTCAAAATGGAGTCTGCCTTTAACTTGTGCTCCAGAGATTTCCATTGGGTTCAGTAGCAGTCATTCTCTAACTGAGACTACCTCTCTGCTTGGTTTTTCTCCATGGTTCTACCCTGCTTCCCTGACTCCTGCTCCCCTGAGAGCTGGTCCCCTTGAAACTTGTAGTCTAAGGGTGAGCTTCAAGGAAGTCTAACCTAAGACATTCCACAAATTCAGAGTTTTATAAAAATACCAACAACTGAACTTAACCACCAAGATTTACTGAACTTGAATCTATAGATCTTCTGGGTGGGAACCAGACAACTGTATGTTTTAAAGCCTAAAAGATATTTCTGTTTCACTAGTTTATCTCTCAATTTTATATTTTGAAAATGCCATATTTACAGAATAAAAGTACAATATAATAATAAATAACTATATACTCTTTAACTAGATGTACTGATTATTAACATTTACCCCATTTTCTTCTATCTCCCTTACATATCAAAAATAGTTTTTAAGTAAGTTGTAGAAAAAAGACACTTTTTTCCTAAATACATTAGCATGCATTATCCAAGAAAAAAGACATTCTCCTTCATAACCCCAGTTCCATACTCAGTCCTATGTCAGCTAATATTAATTCACTAATGTCACCCCCATGCACTGTCCATATTTAAGATGCACCATTGTTGTTAAGCCAAGAGCTGAAATTTTTGCAGCTATAGAGACAATAGAAAATTCTGTATGGGTTGACTACAAAGGAGAAGTGCTCAAGGAGGAAAAAAATATATTTGAATTGAATAGTAAAGAATTGATATTAGAAAGAAGAGGGGCAGGAGAAAATGCTCAAAGAGAAGCAGGTAAATTCCTCTGCAAACACACACACACATGAGAATCAGTGTAGTCTTCTGGGCAGTGGCGATGGAATAGACCTGGTTATCTAGGGCAGAGTAGTATGTGAAGCTGGGCAGACCATGTGGAATGAAAACACAGAGAGAATGTCAATCCAAGCAATCGAAGAGACAGTGACTATATACTAAGAATATGTCAATGTGACCACACTTATGAGAGTTGCATCAGATTTTTGGAACACATTCAGGTGAACACTAGGCAGGAACATGGCAGACTTAGGCTGGGGAATTAATCACTGGTTGAAATACATTTATTCTGCAAACATTTTCTGAATACATATTATATGCCAGGTACCACATCTAAACACAGGAAGTAAAGCACTGATAGCACAAAGTCCCTGCTTTTATGAAACTTAGGCTTGTGTGTGTGTTTGAGTGTGTGTTGAGTGGGGGAGTAGAAATCATGCAATAGTCAAATAAGTAAATAAGAAAAGATTTGATTGTTAGTAATTTGGTTGAGATGGAAATAAAAGAAACAGGTTTAACCTGGATTGAGGATTACTTCAGCGGAAAAGCAATATTTAAAGCACTATACCAGAGCCAGCTACCAGCTCAGAAGAAAGGATTTCCACAAGTCTGTGCACTGATCACTCTTGTAACTTTAAATAGGTCATGGCAGAGTACCTGCACAAATTGGCAAACACGACTTTCTTCTTCCAGAAAGCAGGCTGTTAAACATTTGCTGGCACTCCAAAATCAAGCTGACAGGAAGTCAGTAATAAGAAAACCCAGAAAATAACAGTCTAGGCAGCTAGTGCTTCTTTCTACAGTACAGGATAAACTTGGCATGTTTGAAGAATGCAAAGAAGACTGGAGTAGGTGATGCAGGAAAGGGGGCACAGGATGAGAAGGTAGGATGGGAGCCGATGGTCATTTGGAGCCACATGGGTCTGGCATAGGGCAATGGGGCTTTTATTATAACTTGATGGAATGTCTTTGAATAATCTTGAGCATAAGAATAGCATAATTTGAATTACGTTTTTAAAGATTACTTTGGTTGTTAGAGAATAGATTGGCGAAAGGGAAGGATAAGAGAAAAGAACTCAGTTAACAGGTTAGTGCTTATGATGCAGTGATGTCCAAGATTATTTATTGCAGCATTGTATAATGGCAAAATATTGGAAGCACTCTAAATGTCCATCAATAGGAGATAAAGTCAATTAATAATGAACAGTCCTATATATATCCATATAATAGGACTGTTCAATTGTTGTTTTAAAAAATAAAGATGCTACTTTCTTACTGTTAACAAAATATTTCCAATATATATATTACTAAATAAAATAGTTGAAGCCGGGCTCAGTGGCTCAGCCTGTAATCCTGCGCCTTGGGAGGCTGAGGTGAGTGGATTGCTTGAGCCTGCGGGTTCGAGACCCGCCTGGGCAAGTGAGACCTCATCTCTACAATAAATCAAAAAATTAGCCAGGTGTGGTAGCACACGCCTGTAGTTCCAGCTACTTGGAAGGCTGAGGCGGAAGGATAGCCGAAGCCCAGCAGGTCAAGGCTGCGGTGGCCAGGAGCAGCCACTGCACTCCAGTCTGGGCGACAGAGTGAGACTCCAACTCAAAAAAAAAAAATAGTTCGTACAAAGCAGAATTTAAAGGATACTTTTTGTGTAAAACAGTGGGTACATCAAGTATATGTTGTATTCTCATATACATATATACATTGCAAAATATCTGAAAGGAATTATAAGAAACTAATAGGCCAAACTATTCAGCTGGTACTTTTGTAAGTAAAAAATGATACAAAATTAGCAACTGCATATGATTTGGCTTAAAAGTTGCTAGTTTTAATTTAAAAAATTGTTTTTCAGAGACAGAATGTATGTGATTAGTCATGTAAGATGTACTTTTTACTATAGGTCTTGTATGTTTTATTAAGCCATGAGGGAAAACTGTTTTATTATTTTAAAATTAGATATACATAGATTTAGATATATGATAGACAGACAGACAGATGGATAGATAGATAGATAATAGATAGATATAAGAGAGCAAGAAAGAGAGAAAAATTTTTTGCAGATGAATCTGAGATATATTTTTGAGATAGAGTTGATAGGACTGACTGTTAGATTTTATGTGTAGTGTTATGCAATTAAGAAAAAAAGAGGAACCAGGAAAAGCATCCTCCAGTCTTGCTTAAGCAACTAAATGCAGTGACCTGAGCTACTAAGACAAAGGTGCCACCATTTATTAAGATAAGAAAGACTAAGGAGGGAGTAGGTAGATGAAGGAATCAAGGTGCTGGAAGATGTTAACTTTGAGAAAATGTTAGAAACCCAAGTGGATATGCTGATTAGGAACTTAGGTAAACAAATCTAGGGTTCAGAAAAGAGTTTAGGACTTTGAGCTGAAAAGTCAAAAGGCATCCCACTGTTAAAAGGAAGAGGAAGATAGTTTTTAAAGGGATTCTGGCAAATTTCAGGACTCTTTCTTATTCCTTTATCCTAGAACATCAGTAGAGGGTACATAGTAGGTAAATCAAAAAGGATGTGAGGGAGAAATGTGTAAACTACGAAAATTTGAACAAGTTTTGAACACTTAAATGCTCTAGTGCCTACATAGCATGTATTATTCAGTCTATGTGAGCCCACAAACGTCATCTTGAAAATTGAGAGGAAAGGTTTTCAAGGCTGACACCATCACATTGGGGCCAATAAAAGCTCTCCATTGACACAGATTGTTGTGAATGTCAAGCAACACACATCATCCAGCTTCAGTGGGATGTACGTAGGTACAAAGTAAGTTCAAATAGGGACAAAACTGCAATGATTATAGTTTCCCCTTAAACCTGGCAAATCCAGTTTTAGAAATAGTATTCAGTTATTACAGATGGTAACACACTGACCTGGTCATCTATAGGAATGGGAATAAAAGAATAAGTGACAAAAATAAGGTAAATGGAAGCATGATCAAAATAAAAAGCTTTTTGATTGGAATTCTCCACCTGGGATTCAGGCTCAGTATCTAGCAGGGCTTGAAGTGAGTCTGGCAGTGGGGAGAGAAGCAGGTCCTCTGTGCGTTTGCAGAAGAAGCATGTAAACTCATGTTCTGAACACCCTGAGCATACTCATCTTCAGAGAAGATGGCCCCTGGGCACTTCTGGTGAGTGTGGAGCTGTTAGTCTTGCATCCTCACTCAATTAGAAAGAGATAATTGCATTCTATCACTCCAATGAAATTCCCCTTGTCATTTATACCGTAGAGATTGTTCATGGAGTCTTTGGGAGACTGGGCGATTACAGACTGAAGCAGGAGGTTGTCTACCAGGACAGAACAAGATGGAGAGAGTCATTAACAAAGGAGTGTGAACCCTGAGAGTGACTCCGGTGAGAAATGCGGGAGCGAAACTGGACAAGCCTAGGTCAAAACAGCTCATATTCTTTAGGTCCAGGGCTGTTTCCTCTGATCAGAGTTCACCAGATAATTGCCAACTGTATACTTAGTTTGGTCTTATGAACATCTGGTCTCCATTCACCCTGGAGAAAAATACACATAAATTGGTAGGTTAAAAGCTCTCTTGTCTACTCAGAAAACTTTCAGAAAAAAAAGATGTGACTGCGTATACGTGCATATGTTGTTCTTATACTCACTACTGCTATTTTTGGATCTATGACAGACAAGGAAGGAAAAGGGTATAAAACTTTTGCATAATTTGAAATACACACATATTTATGCATTTGTGCATTTTGTTTAAAACTAAACACTTGGTGCATTGAAAACTATAAAAACTCTGACATCAAAAGAAAGTATTAATTCATATCTCATGTTTGGCTATGAAGTGATCTGCAAGGCTCTGGAGATCATCCTCGTGCTCTGAGATTGGTCAGTGTTGGTCAGTGTGACAGCATAGGTCCAGGAAAAGTTTATTTTTATCACTGGATGTAGGTATTTACTCCCTTTCAAACAGTGAAAACTTGCTGCTCACCCTTGCAGGGAGTTCATAAGAAAACTTCGGGATCCAAAGAGATACCAAAAAATGTACATTCATATAATAAGCCTAAGACAGGAACAGGGGGCAGCTGGGGGAGGAATGAATTAAGGGAGTGATGATGACAGTGAAATGTATTATTACCTAGCTATTCAAGCACGCTTGGCTTTTCAGTTGATGAACTTTTCACACCAGAAGTGGGGAAGCACATCAACTTTCCCTCTCTGTATGTTTTCTTCTATCTTCTCTTCTGTATTCAATAGGGACAAAGACATTATACTCATTTCAAATTTCTCTACAGAGCTCAGGTGTTCTTAACTGATTCTGAAACATGTTTTCACCTCACCCAGCATAACCTGCCTCTACTTTCTGCAGCAATTCCTTATGTGTGTATGAGTGGGGAAACTCACTGGCTTCTTTCATGATAGGAGTATAGTGTTGAAGCCTAGCCACTTCCCCTGCCCAATCACACTAGTAATAATTGATCAGTTTCCCTTGCTGCAATCAACTGCATCTTCCTTTTCTCCTCTCTTGGTTACCTAAAAGCAAACTGAAATGTCCAAAGATGCTGGTGACCTTGTGAAGACTCTCCAGAAAAACCCAACTCCATCTGTAAAGAAAGGATCTCCCAGCAAAAACTTCCGCAGATATTTCTAATGATGCATGCTTAAGAAGAAACAAAGGCCAGGGGCTCAGGGAAGAACTTTTTGGATGTACTCCATTACTGAATATTTTATGATCTATAAACTTAACTTCTGAAAGGCAGATGAATGTTGTAATTATTAACCAGGGTTTTCACATTATGTAGGTAAGTCCCTCTGTCTGGTTAAACAGTTCATTTATATGCTTTCTGAAATTCCTGGGACAGGAATTGCAAGGACAGGATCTGTTAAGATGGCAGAGCCTAGTAAATGCATAAAATCTAAAAGTTTATTATCAGAGGTTCAACTCCTCATTGATTATTATTATTAACAGCATGTTCATAATTAATCTACTCATCTTAATTATCCCTGTCATCCTTGCCATGGCTTTCCTAACACTAATTGAACGTAAAGTGCTAGGATACATACAACTCTGTAAAGGACCCAGCATTGTCAGACCATACGGCCTTCTACAACCTTTTGCAGATGCTATAAAATTATTCATTAAAGAACCCCTCCAACCGCTAACATCATCACCCCTCTTATATATTATTGCCCCTACACTAGCCCTATCTCTTGCTCTCATCATATGAATCCCCATGCCTATACCTCCACCCTCTCTTCAACATAAATATGGGGGTACTATTTATCAGTTACCTCTAGTCTAGTTGTGTGCTCCATTTCTGATCAGGATGAGCATCCAACTTCGAATATGCACTAATTGGAGTTCTTTGAGCAGCAGCCCAAGCAATTTCATATGAAGTCACCCTAGCTATTATTCTGCTAGCAGTCCTCCTTATAAATGGGTTCTTTATATCAATAATTTTCTTCACAACCCAAGAATATTCCTGACTAATCTTTCCCTCCTGACCATTAGTTATAATATGATTTGTTTCAACACTAGCAGAAACCAACTGAGCATCCTTTGTCCTTATATAAGGTGAGTCAGAATTGGTTTCAGGCTTTAGTGCCAAATATGCTGCAAGACCCTTTGTCATATTTTTCATAGCTGAATGCACCAACATTATCATAATAAATTCCCTAACCACCATCATTTTCCTAGGTGCGCTACACAATGTTTCTGTATCAGAAATCTTCACAAACAATTTCATAATAAAAACACTTACATCACCACTCTATTTTTATGAGTTTGAGCATCATATCCATGGTTTCTATATGATCAACTTACACACCTATTGTGAAAAAATGTTCTACCCTCACATTAGCCATATGTATATGACACATCTTAATGCCCATCCTAGTATCCAGTATCCCTCCACATATATTTTTAAAAGTCTGACAAAAGAGTTACTTTGATAGAGTAAATCACAGAGCTTTAAATCCTCTCATTTCTAGAATTATGGGAATTGAATCTATGTTTAAGAGTTCAAAATTCTCCAAGCTACCCAATTTCACCATCTTCTAGAGTAAGCCTCAGCTAAATAAGCTAACGGGCCCACACTCTGAAAATGTTGGTTTATATCCTCCCCATACAAATCAAATCCCTTATCTTTCCCTCCATCTTCCTCACCCTACTTACAGGTACTATAATCACTCTACTCAGTTCACATTGACTATTAATTTGAGTCAGACTAGAAATAAACATACTAGCTATCATCCCAATGCTAATAAAAAAACCCAACCCTTGATCAACTGAGGCAGCCACCAAATATTGACTAATTCATGCCACTACCTCCATAATTCTCATAATAGCCATAGTTACTAACATACTATACTCAGGCCAATGAACCATCATGAATATTTTTAATCACTTTGTAGTTATACCTATTATGATTAGTGGTTTCAACAACTGGCTAGTGCCCCTCATGATTGAAACCCCCGATATTGCATTCCCATGTATAAGTAACATAAGTTTTTGACTTCTCCCTCCCTCTTTCCTATTACTGCTCGCTTCCTCAATAGTTGAAGCCTGTGCATGTGCCAAGTGAACTGTCTATCCACCCCTAGTTGGAAATCTAGCTCACACAAGAACTTCTGTAGACCTCACCACCTTCTCTCTCCACTTATCAGGAGTGTCTTCAATTCTAGGCGCCTTTAATTTTGTTACTACTGATATTAATATGAAAACCCCAGCTATATCTCAGTACCAAACACCTTTATTTGTATGGTCTGTGCTAACCACTTCAGTTTTACTTCTGCATTCTCTACCAGTCCTAGCTGCAGGAATCACCATACTATTAACAGACCAAAACCTAAACACAACTTTCTTTGACTTTTTTGGAGGAGGGGATCCTATCCTTTATCAACATTTATTCTGATTTTTCAGTCACCCAGAAGTTTATATTCTAATTCTTCAATGATGTGTAATTAAATCCCATATCATAACCTATTACTCTGGGAAAAAAAGAACCATTCAGTTACACAAGAATTGTCTGAGCTAAAATATCCATTGGTTTCCTAGCCTTTATCATATGATCTAACCACATATTTACAGTAGGGATGGATATAGACACCTGAGTATATTTTTCATCAGCCACTGTAATTATTGCCATTCCTACAAGCATAAAAGTGTTCAACTGACTAGCAACCTTACATGAAGGAAATATTAAATTATCTCCCACTATACTATGAGCCTTAGGCTTTACCTTCATATTTATCATTGGCAGTCTGACAGGAATTGTCCTAGTCAATTCATTTGATATTGTTCTTCATGACACATATTACATTGCAGCTCATTTCCACTACATACTGTCAATAGGAGAAGTATTCACAATCATAGGAGTCTTTGCCCTCTGATTCCCCTTATTTTTAGGTTACACTCTCCACTCAACCTGAGATAAAATTCACTTTTCAATCATATTTGTAGGAGTAAACTTAATATTTTTCCCCCAACATCTTTTTGGGCTGTCAGAAATGCCCCGATGATACTCTGATTATCCAGATGCGTATACTATGTGAAACACTGTCTCATCTACAGGCTCATTTTTTTCCTTTACAGCATTTATATTAATAATTTACATAGTCTGAGAAGCCTTTGCCTCAAAACGAGAAGTATTAACAGTTGAACTATCAGTTACAAATCTTGATTGACTTCATGGTTGCTCAACACCTTACCAAACATTTGAAGAACCCACTTATGTGAAAGCATAAACATAAAGCAAGAAAGGAAGGAAACTGGTTTCAAGTGAACTCCATAACCATTATGAATTTTTAAATTATTAAGATATTAGTAAAATCATTACATTAATTACTTAAAGTTAATTTATAGGTTAGAACCCTATATATCCTTATGTCTTACCCATTTCCATTATGCTTTCAAGATGCTACCTCGACTATTATCGAACTACTATATTTCTATGCTCATACTCTAATAATTGACTTCTTAATTAGCTCATTAGTCTTCTACATTAATTTCTCTTATGTTAACCACCAAATTAGCACACATGAACACAACAGACCCTCAAGGAATAGAAACAGTATAGAACTCTTCTACCAGCTATTATTCTCATCCTAATTGATTTCCCCTCCCTATGCATCTTGTTAATAGACAAGATTAACAACCCCTCCCTAACTATCAAAACTATAGGTCATCAATGATACTGGAGTTTGAATACACAGACTATTAAGATCTAAATTTGACTCCCACAACAGACCTCAAACCCAGAGAACACTTATTATTAGAAGTTGATAATCAAGTAGTCTTCCTCAAGGAAATCCCAGTTTGAATATTAATTTCACCAGAAGATGTTCTTCACTCAAAAGCTGTGCCCTCCCTGAGCTTAAAGACCAACACAATCCCTGGGCACCTAGATCAAGCAACCCTAACATCAACACAACCAGGCCTCTACTATGATCAATGCTCAGAAAACTGCAGATCCAACCACAGCTATACCTATTGCCTTAGAATTAGTTCCACTAAAATATTTCGAGAACTGATCAACATCCATAGCATATCACTGTGAAGCTTATTAGTTTTAACCTTTTAAGTTAAAGACTGAGAGTTTTAACCTTTCCATAGTGAAATGCCT
>CAUYQG010222113.1:0-14024 GCA_963574415.1 Tarsius wallacei
TATGAATGGGGCAGGGGGGCCAAAATCAATTTTTGAAAAAATCACATCAGCGTGGTCCCCTGCTGTATCCCAGGGCCTGGCACATGGCGGGCCTTCGAAACTATTTCTTGTGGGGTGTATGAATATGTAAATGTAGGCGTTAGGTGCCCCAATCTGGGCATGTCTTCTCCCCATGGGAGAGAAGGAAGGGACTTAAGAAATCCTCTAGCCAGGCTCGGTGGGTCAGCCTGTAATCCTGCGCCTTGGGAGGCTGAGGTGAGTGGATTGCCTGAGCCCGTGGGTTCGAGACCTGCCTGGGCAACTTGGCGAGACCTCATCTCTACAATAAATCAAAAAATTAGCCGGGCATGGTAGCGCGTGCCTGTAGTTCCAGCTACTTGGAAGCCTGAGGCGGAAGGATCGCCAGAGCCCAGTAGGTCGAGGCTGCGGTGGCCGGGAGCGGCCACTGCACTCCAGGCTAGGTGACAGAGTGAGACTCCAACTCAAAAAAAAAAAAAAAAAAAAGAAAAGACATGGCAGTGCATGTGTAATGTACCTGGCACGACAAAATACTGGGCATATAGTAGGTGGAACTTGAAGCTGGGAGACTGCTCAGTTCCAGGGTCTCCTCTTGGTCAAGGATTGTCTCCTGTCTGAGTCTCAGTTTTCCTATCCATGAAAAGGAGACAAGAATCTGTACCTCACAAGCACACAGGGTTGCTGTGAGCAGGACAGTGCTAAAAGACAGAAGTGTCACCACGATCCAGCTCTGCATGTGCGATGGAGGAGGAACTCAGGATGGATGGGCGCAAAGGCGCTGCTTCTGGTCTGATCTCTGCCACCACCATCTCAAGTGGCCTTGGGCAGCTTCTTTTTTCTTTGGGTCAAAATGTCAGAGTTGGCTAAGGTGTTCTCTGGAGGTTCTTAGATATTGGGCTACCCCCTCCATTATGCCCCAGTGACCTCCCTCTCCCTCCTTCTTCCCCAGTCAGTCACCTGCTCTGGTTTATCGTTGCCTTGCTCTGTCAGCTCCAGCCTCCTTGCTGCCTCTCCGTGGTTCCCTGTGCCCTGCATCCTACTAACCCACTCTTGGACTAGCCCAAGCCTGATCATTATTCTCAGTGTTCGTGGCCCAGCTGAGGTCACCCTCAAACCAAGACTTGGCTGTGTGTAGGCCCCTGAAGGTGCCAGGGTTAAGGATCTCTGGGGCTTGGGCTGCGGGCACAGAGAGAACATGGACCAGAGTGCAGGCTATTCCAGGCTAAGTCCAGCCATGGCCCAGTGTGAATAGGCACTCTGTAAGAGGGATCATTCAATAACTGGCTGAAGTCAGGCTGAGGGATCCTGGTGTAACCAGGGCCAGGCTCTGTGGCTGAGGCTCATTATGCTGGATATTACCTTTCTTTCTCAAATATTCTGCCATCCTCCCCAAAGACCAACTGGGTGTTAGCTCCTCACATCAGTCCAGGCCTCAGGACCTTCGCCCTTACCTCTTAAAATGACTGCAGGCTGTAGATGTAAAGAGATTTCTGTCGCTTTTCTTTCTGTTCCTTCCTTCTGTGTGTGCCTCAGGGGCTAGAATTAATGGAGTAGGTGAATGATTATGTGGTATGATGTCAGGGATACCAAGGAAGCTGCTAGAAAACCCCAATGCTCCTTCCATCAGTCTGATCGATACCACAGTCCCTTACATAGAGATTCATTCATTTGGATTGGTTTTTGGAGCAGTGGAAAAATCAACTGGACCAGGAGTCAAGAGATGGGAACCCAAGTCTCATTTTTGCCTCCTATTTATGGTTAATATCACACTTTCATGAGCCTCACTTTCCCATCTGTAAAACTGGAATGATAATGCCTACCTTCCAGAATCATTATCTAGGTCAAGTGACAGAGTATACAGCACTGGCTGGCCAGGGCTCCATGAGCATGCCCTCCTTTCCCTATCCTTTCAGCGGCAAGAGCAAGGTGAATTCCGAGGGCGCCATGCTGGAAGTCACCGACAGGTGGCACCACAAGGCATTTTCATTCCTTTCATTCTTGCCCTAACGAATGAGGAAGTGCTTTTGGTGATGTTTAAAGATGAACCCAGGCCATGGTGAGCTCATTGGTCCTTCAGATTAGTGGAACCAGGCTAGATGGATTCCTGTCTTGCTTGGTGAAGAGCAGCTGAGTCCTCTGCTGGCAAGGACTGGGCTGGTGACACCTACAGAGCATCCCCCAACTCCCTCAGGAATATAGAGCATCTCAGCCTTGCCTCTGCCCTCAAGGAGTCTGCAGTCTGGGAAGGGAGGCCTGAGTGCGTAGAGACAGGCAATAGAGGGAGAGGAGAGGAGCACACAGGCTGTGGGACACCCAACCCTGCAAGAGGCATCAGCAAGAGCTTCCCAGGGGACAAGGGGTCAAGCAAAAGGAAGTCAGGGACACTTGGAGTTGGCTAAGTTTTGCAAAGGCCGTTGGTTCTGTGTGTTTGGAGCACAACACTTGCCCATTTTCACTACCAACTGGGCTGGATTTGTAGGCCACATCACTGTAATTTCTATAAGTTCCTCAGCTCCCTCACATTCTCACCCCAGGGATGCCTAATTTCTTCTAGGAATATTTCCATCTCCTCAGTCCTGTCTCCTCCTTTTCAAGTTAGCAAGAACTGGATATACGATGATATTTCTTCCTGCATTGGTGACCACAGGTTTTTTGTTTGTTTGTTTAATATATAAAGGAGAAGTCCCTGGGCAAGGAATTTAAGGCTCCTGTGACTATATTCTGAGTCCTATACTCCCACTATCCAGTTATGGCCTTGAGGCTCATTTCCCATTTTGTACAAGGTTGAACTGAGGATCCTAAGAAAGCTCCCAGTTTTAACATCTAACACCCAGAGATTTTTCCAGACCCTAGAGCCATCTCGCTGGGTGACCTTAGGTAGGTCACTAGCTTGACACCGTGGAAAGAGGACGTGGATCTTTTCAGGCTCAAAGGAGGTGACAAATATAACAGTGATATGGAAATTCTATACAATCACCTAAGGATGTTCACATCACCAGCCTCTTGGGGGATCAGTGGGAGAGATCAATTGTGTGTGCAGCCCCCAAAGAACTTGGCTGGGCACCTGGCACCTGGCTACTTGAGGGAGAAGACACACAGGGTAATATTTTGAATACCTCCCCCAGTCGTCCTGGGGCAGGGGCAGCACCTTGCTCTTTGGGGTTTTGGAGGGCAGGGCCAGGATCAGTGTCAGCAGTCTGCAGCCTTAGAAGGTGAGTTTCTGCTTCTTATGAGGAGGTCTTTCAGCCAGGGATGTGTAAAGATGAATTCAGAATGTTTAAAAATGAATCAGGTCCACTATTGGTGAAGAGTGGGGATGGTGGGGGCGGGGGTGCAATAGGGGGCTGTCGAGGCCAGCACTTCCCAAACCTGTCTATGCTTAGAAGCTGAAGATCTATCTCTGCGGCCACTGTAGGATGTGACTTAAAACTTGGTATTTTCATAAATGGAAATGCCTAAAACAGGTCCCCCCTGCAGAGTTTTGCTCTCCTCCTCTGAGTCTCTCTCTCACTGGGGCCAGCGCTCAAACTCCCAGCCCAGCACTTCTCCCTGTGCCAGCCATTATCGCTTGGTAATGGGTTTGTCTGCTGTTCCAAACTCCTTTCCATTGGAAGTACAACTGGTTAAAGAAAAGGGGTTGGGGAAAGGTGTAAGTCAGATGCAGTTGAAGGAAAGCAGCTTTGAAGTCCTGAGGCCATTATGTTAATGGCATTACTCAATTTCTGGAAGCAATCCTGATTAAATATTCATTGGCTTTGATTATACTGAAATTAGGGCTAAAGCGTGAAGTCAAATTGAGGGGAATAATGGCAGTGTAAATAATGCATGGCCTCTAAATTGAAAACACCAGCTTGTGCAGCCCCAGCTCCCCCCCACCCCCCGCTTGTCACTGTGCCATTTGTTTAGAAGGTGATTAGTCTGACGCGGGCATCTCTTACCAGCTGGAGAACTGGGAATTGGAAGGATCTCAGGACTCTGTGTGTCTCTGCAAATGCAGGAGAATTGAAGCAGACACCTTGCAGCAGGGGACTTTCTCCAGGTCAGGGACCTGGAAGCTTAAAATCTTGGTGTAGCCCCATCATAGAGTTCTGTATTGTCTGAGAGACACAATCACGGACTCTGAGAATAATAGAACCTCATGCTCCTGAATCTTTGACAGTGTCATCTTTGAACAGAAAAGGGCAAGAAAGGTGTGGAGGGTTGCAGTAGAAGAGAGGTTAGAATAACCAGGTGAGATGTATTCAGATTAGTGTGATAGAGGCAGAAAGGTACACTGAAGATAATAAAATGGTGGGATGAGTGATCTACAGAGGTGTGTATGGGAGATTACTGCTGTGGGAATCCAAAGGACTTTCACTGGTAGAGGGTGATTATCGGGGTGAGGTGACTGAGTCAGGAGTAAAGAGTCAGGGACGTTTCAAAGGAACTTGCTAGATGGCATCTTTTCCTCCTCTGGACCCCTAATGCCTGGCCCAAAGCCTGGTACAAAGTGGAGGCTGATTGATATTGGTAGAATAAGTGGATGAATGAATGCCTGAGCACGGCACTAGGGAAAGAGGCAGCAATTCTCCCTGCTTCTAGAGAAAAATGGTCAGTCTCAGAAATAGGAAAGGACCAAGGCTGGTAGCTACAGCCCCCAGGCATCAAGCACTCACTACGCAACGGGCATTGTGCAAAGTATCAGAATTACACGAATCATCTCATTTTATTTCTCCCAACAGTCCTACGAGAAAGGTATGATAATTACCTCCATTTTGTAATCAAGAAAACCAACACTTTACAGAAGTTAAATTACACACACAGCTAGTAGGTGGTGAACCTGGAATCCAAGCCCATGAAACATAGCCCGGCTCGGTGGTTCAGCCTGTAATCCCACGCCTTTGGGAGGCTGAGGTGAGTGGATTGCCTGAGCCTGTGGGTTCGAGACCCGCCTGGCCAAGCGAGACCTCATCTCTACAATAAATAAAAAAATAAGCCGGGCGTGGTAGCGCGCGCCTGTAATTCCAGCTACTTGGAAGGCTGAGGCGGAAGGATCGCTGGAGCCCAGCAGTTGAGGCTGCGGTGGCCGGGAGCGGCCACTGCACTGCAGTCTGGGCAACAGAGTGAGACTCCAACTCAAAATAAAAAAAAAAAATTCTCAGTGGTCCTTCATCTGCAGTGATAGATATTCATATCCTCTCTCTCTCTGGGTCTCTCTCTGAATCCCCACCCATCCCTTCCTCCCCATCCCTCTTTCTCTGCTGTTGTAGGATTCCTTTGACGCTAGCAGCACTCGTGCACCAGGGTTAGGAGATCAAATGCCTGTACATAGCTTAGCATATGATGAGTCCGCCGGGGCAGGAAAGCATTGCCAGTATGAGCTGCCATGCTCCAAACCCACAGGCTCTGCCTTGTTTCTTTTTAAAAAAATTGAACAGGGAAAGAAAACAGGTGGAGGGCAGGGGACAGAGCAGGCACAAAGGCAGAGCATAAGAAGGGCTTGGAGTCCAGGGACTGGGGTTGGTGGGTTATACCCTAGGTGGGTCGGGGTGAGTCAGACTCAAAAGTGAGAGCCAGATCCAGGCAACACTGTGGCCCCCAGTAGCCCTGCCCAGCACCCAGCAGGAGGGCTCAGTTCAGCAAGCTGCCTCCCACTTTCTGCCTCTCGGGAAGCCTCAAGTGGCTGATGGTTGTCAGGGCCCTCTCCGTTCTTCTGTTGGCTTGGACGGGGTTTCTGTTTTGTGTTGGGAGTCCACGGCTGATCTGTAAAGAGAGAGAAATGGATTTCGGCTGGCTTGATCTTGGCGCGTTCAGCCAGAGGCCTCTCACGGAACTGGAGCTGCAGGAGTGCAAGGGTGTGCCGAGCAGAGCGCCCCCTTCTGGCGAGACACAGGGAGAGGTTTGGGAGCGCTTCCTGCAGGTCGCCCTGCACTAGCGTGGGCCTTGCTTTCTTTACCTGCACAGGCGCTAGCGTGAAATATGCTGTTGTGAACACCTCCTGCTCAAATGGGCTCTGTGGCCGGGAAAGCTGGCTGGCCAGGAGTCAAGGGCCCTGGGATGAATTCTCTGTTCTTCTCTCACCATGTTAAGCAATTTGGGGCAAGAAGTTTAACCTCTGGTTTAGCCCAGTTTCCTCCCTGTCAAGTTGCTGGTGAGATTAGACGAAATATCTTTCCCATGCAAATAGTTTTCTGATGCACTCTCTTTCCCAGCAAATACTCACAGGGTGCTTAATCTAACCCAGCCCTGCCCTGGGTCAGGTGGTTTGCTGGGGAGATTAAACAAGAACAGTCGGATTAGGATGAGAATCAGTGCTTTTTAGAGTGGAGCAAAGACCTTCAAATGTGTGAAGACATGAGTAAGTGCTTCTGCTGGGCTGCACCAGCAGTGGGAACTCTGAAGCCAGATGGTCTTGGATTGAATTCTGCATCTTCCTTTAACAGCTCAGTGACCATGGACAAGTTAATGAGAGTTCTTACCTGATAGGGTTATTTGGAGGATTATATGAAGAATCCAGGTAAAAACCTACAATAAGCCAGGCATGGCAGCACATGCCTGTAGTCCCAGCTACTGGGGGAGGCTAAGGAGTACGGATCACTTGAACCCAGGAGTTTGAGGCTGTGGTGAGCTGTGAGTGTGCCAGCCTGGGTGACAGGGTGAGACACTGACTCAAACAACAACAACAACAACAAACCCCAACAATAACAACAAAACGACCAAAAAGAACCTACAATAGTGCCTGGCGTACTGTAAGTGCTCACTAAGCGTCAGCTATTATTGGGGATATTGAGGGCTTCTTATAGAGAGTAATCTAATTCCCTCCTAATCCTTACCTGTGTAAGAAAGAGGAAAGGAGGAAGAGAGGAAGCCCAAAGAGATGGTCACTAGTTTGTATCTGGTGCCTACAAATGTGACTTCCAGAATCACCCCATGAGGCAAATGGGGTCCCTGTAGGGACAAGTTGACTGTAGCTGCAGCCCTGACCTGCCTCATATGGGTGGAGCCAGGATCTGGATCCAGCTCTGCCTCAGTGGGGAGAGGGGTCGTGGTTGTGTTTGCAAACACACTGTTTGTTCCCCTTATGCTTCCGTGGGGGGTGGCCAGCCCACGCTCCCTCTCCCAGACTTCTTCCCGCCTCCTGCATTGCTCTCTGTGTGGGTGACTCGACAGACAGCCATGCACAGACTTTCCAACTCCCCAGCATTACCTGCAGGTCCCAGTGGGAGGCTGGGATGGCAGGCTTCCAAAGCTCCCAGCATGCCGCCCCCGGTACTGGTTCTGGAAGCTGTCATTGCCTCTTTAGAGCTCATAATTAACTGGACTCCTGGCTAGGCTTTATTTCATTCTTTCTCAGATTACCATTCTACGCCCTTAGTTGCCGTTGCTCTGTAGTGTTGGGGACTTGGTCATAGGCCTCTCGCCTCTTTCCCACCATGTCTCTACTTCCTCTCTTCTTCTTCCTCTTAGACTTTTGATGGGAAGGGGATAACAACCTGATCAGAAAAAAGCTGTAGAAACTTGTTTCACAATAAAACTTCAGATTCTTCCTTAACAGAAGTTCATAGAAGGAAAACATTGGTGTGGACTCTGACATGACGAGGGTTGGAGCAGGTTTCCCAAAGGAAGGAAGACCCAAGTTGGGCAGAGAGAGGGGAGGGTTAGGCCACATGGCCGGTCTCCAGCAAGAGGCACAGCTAAGCCATGGCACAAAGGTGGAAAGCACAGTCCTCGTGAGGCTCAGGGAAGAGACTCCTGTGGCCCTGGGCTTCTAGGCAGGGCTGGGGCTCTAAAGGGAGTTGGGAGATGGAGGCTGGGTTCCAGGGCTAACAACCAAGTGACACCAGGCAGCTGTCTTCTCCTCTGGGTCTATCTTACAGGGCTCGTTTGAAGATACAAATGCATGAGTGTGAGGGCACTTTCTACACCACAGAGTTGTAAAGATGATCATGGCTGTTGGAATGAACTGTATAGAACAGGTATGGGGGGAGTGCAGTTTAGGAGTCTTCAACCCTCATTTCTTTCCCACAAGACTCTCAACTCCAGGCAGGCCAGTAACCTCCCTGAGCAAAACATTCTCACAATCTTACTTCCATCTGTAGTGCCTTGTACCTCCTCTCTGCTTTGCTGAATATTTTCCCTTCTTCCAGGACTCCTTTCTCCTGAAAGACTTCCCTGATACTCTAATCCTGTACTGTCTAATACACAGCCACTAGCCACATGTGAGCACTTAAAATGTGGTCCATCTGACTGAGATGCGCTGTGTGTGTAAAATACAGTACTAAAACAATGAAGGAAGGAAGGGAAGGAGGAGGCAGGAAGGGAAGGAGGAGGCAGGGAGAGAAAGATGGAAGGAAGGAAAAAATGAAGGAAGGAAGGAAGTCATCTTACACAACCCATATTACAGCCTCCTTATTCTGTCTGTGTTGCAGCTATCTGTACCCAGGTCCTTTCCCTGTCATCACATGTTACCAGACTCCCCTGGTATGAGGACTCCATGACAAGTAGAGGATCCTGGCTCTGAATAGAGATCCTGCCTAGATGGCCTAGATCCTAGTGGTTTCTTGGCATTCACTGTCTGATAGGGGCAAAGCTGGATGTGAGGCTTCAAAGCAGACATGTTCATCTTTACCCTGTTCCCTGTCTTCACATCCCTTTTCTTCCCACAGATGCAGACAGACTCTCCCTCCCCCTTGTGTCTCCATTTTAGCATCTCTTGCTTGGCTCTTCGGTGCTCTTCCTGGACCTGAGGAGTCTCTTTGATCAAAACATTCCTCACTCCAGGACCTCCTTTCTTGCTTTCGGTTAAGGGGCTAGCAGCAGCTCAGCAGTGCTCAGGCCTCCCCCACAGTGTAATCAAAAGGAATGGGGTTGTCTCCTAATACTGGGGAACCTTGATCCCTGGAGCCCAAGAGCGCTATAACATCATGATATAATTTCTCATGACAAACACTCAGCAATGTCTTTGTTGAGTAAAAGAATACATGTAAAATGAATGTATGAAGTAGGACAGGAGCTAATCCTTAAACACAAGCAGGACACCT
This sequence comes from Tarsius wallacei, assembly GCA_963574415.1. Classification (NCBI taxonomy): domain Eukaryota; kingdom Metazoa; phylum Chordata; class Mammalia; order Primates; family Tarsiidae; genus Tarsius; species Tarsius wallacei. The sequence continues at coordinate 9,039 of CAUYQG010222113.1, forward strand.
TCAGGATGTCTGCAGTAATGAAAGGCATTCTGGAACCAGGGTGCGCCAAGGGTGGAGGCAGGGAGATGGGGAAACAGGAGGCAGGGAGACCTGGAAACTTAGGTGGGCTTCAGAGTAGAGAGAGCTCCAAGAGCTCCCTCTACTAGGAGGACCAGCCCAGGCTGAGTGGGGTGAGAGGGCCTCACCTCCATCATCTTTCCCAAGATGTTGGCTTCCTTGTGATCCTCTGGGCCACTCTAGGAGTGAAGTGGTATGAATGTCTCCTTCCTTCTCTCCCTTCCTTCCTTCCTTTATCCCTTCCACACAAATATTCATGTAATACTTACTGTTCTAGGTTTCAGGATACAACAGTGAATTAATTGGCCAATATGCTGTCTTTCTAAAGCCTATATTCTAGTGGGGAAAAAATAAACATATACACATCATGGGGTGAAAAAACGGTGAAGGAAGTGGTTGAGAGGAGAACTGCTGTCCTATGGAGGGGGACCAGGAAGGCTCTTCTGCAAGGAGACACTTGAGCAGAGGCTTTGGGGAAGCCTGCCAGCCACACAGAAAGGTCTGCAGGAGCAGGACCCTAAAGTGGGAGTGCTGCCCGCGGGTGCTGGGCAAGGTTCTGCCGCTGACCTCACCCTGCTTAGGCACCAGAGATTATGAAAACAGAGGTGCAGAAAGCATGAGTGCCCGTATTCCACACAAGGACAGCTAGGCTGAGAGGTAAAGAAGTACACTCAAGGTCACATGGCTGCTAATCAGCAGAGCTGAGTTTCACGCCCTCATCTGTGGAGTTTTTCCACAGCAGCCTGGTCATCCCCATCTGAGATCTTCAGACCAAAGAATTTTATTTGTGTGGTTAGCCGCTGCCCTGGCAGCCTCCCTCCATGATTTCTCTGCAAGGTGAAGGTGTGAGCCCAGGGCCTCCCTGAGTGAGCCCCTGTGGGAGTGCTGTGGTGCAGAGTCATCACCTGCTGACAGGAACCCGCCCGCTGAGCCCTTTCTCCTCCACCTCTCCTCTCCATTAGGCAGCGCTGCTCTGTCCCAAGTGCACAGTCTCTGGACAGCCATTTAGTTTTTAATTGATGCCAATGTTTGGCAGCTCCCCTGGCCTTTCCTTCTGCTCAGCTTTTCTCTTCACCCTCCCTCTCACTTTCTCTTGTTCTCTGTGTGCCTTTGGTCCTGTCTCTCACCTTCTGCATTTGGTCTGCTTCTCTGCCTGTGCTCCGTCTGTCTGTGTGTGTCTGTCCGTCCTCATGAGTGTCTCCCTACCTCTGTCTGCCATTTACCTGACCGCCTCATGCCCCCTCCCATTCCCCTGGGTGTTGGTCCTTCCCTCCCTGAGAGTTTCACTATCCCCAACCCCAAGTATTACCTAATCCTGACATGATAGCTAAACCTGGTGTGAGCCGTCACACATGTACACACTCCCGTGGGCCTGCCAACCATTTACTGGCAAAAGACTGTCACTCATTCTTGTGACAGGATCTCCAGAATCACTCAAGATGGCCTTGGAGCAGAGTCGGGGCCCTGAGTAGGCCCTCAGAGGAGGCTGAGTTGAGGTTGCTCCTCACTGTGGGGCTCGATGCAGACACTTAGAATGAGGAGTAGACTCCATCAAGGTCAAGCAACCCCATGTCAGAGCTCCATGGGGGTTGTGTCTGGGTGGAAAGAGCCAGACCTTAGCAATTCGTTTGCTTCAATAGCGGAAGTAAGTCATTCATGGACTGTGAGAATTCAGAGGTAGGGTGCCTAATCAAGGGGAGGGGAATGGGACCACAGGTAAGACTTCCTGGAGGAGATAATAGTTCAGCTAAGCCATGAAGGACCAGTACATTCTGACTTGACAGTCTATAATAGAAAAATGTACCAGGCTCATGGATTTTTTTCTTTGAAAAGATTAGTTTCCAATACTTACAAATTAGGCAGTTCATACAAAAATGAAGGTCTCAGCATCTCTTGAAAGAGTCTATGAAAGAATCATAGGACTTGTGGCCTAAGTCCTACATGGCACTAACTGACGGATGCTGAGTAGGGCGGCTTTCTCCAGACAGGCCATGAGCTCCATGTCTCTGCCTCAGCCTGTGTCCCACATGTGTCTGTTCCAATCATTTGTCCTCCTGCCCTGCCTCAGTAGGCATTGCATTCAGAATTCCTCGTTCCCAGTGTTTTTCCTTATGTAAAGAGTGAAGGTAGGATGGAACCAGGTCCTCTGATTCCCTGCTTGTTTTTCCTGCCAGGCCAGGCTGTGACATACAGAACATTCAGAAGGAAGTCTGGACTGATTATGCCCTGGTTATATTTCCCATAATCTAGCAGTAAGGTCGTTTTTCTTAGATTTTCTCTTTTCGTTATTATTTTCAATTGATAAATTCCCCAAGTTCTTTTTCTGATTGGTATCATTGCATAAAAAGAAGTCTTTTTTCTTGGATTAACTCTGGTGTCTGCTGCCTTTTAGGCCACCATCTTTAAATTATTAAATGCATGTTGCTTTTTCACAATGGTAGGCACAAGTGGTATTTGAATTAAGTTACTTGCCCACTTCTTCCTCTGGGCTTCCCAGTGGAAAGTCAAATAAGCACGCTTCTTCCCTGAACTTTAATTGATCCTTGTATTATTAGCCACCCACATTACAGACCACAATTTAAGCAAAGCTTAGTCTAATGGCCCAGTCAAAGTTATCCCTGGTATCAGCTGAGTCTGGGGTTAGAACTCAGCTTGTGACTGTAGTTAGTTTTCTGGCTGTGATCATGGGCTGGTGAGGGGACATATTTTGATTCTCTCTGTCTTTGTCTTCCTTCTCCCTTCTCTCCTTCCCTTCTGTACTATTTACTTACATAGGCCTCTTTGGCAGGCCTTCTCTTGACCACTGTCTAGGCCCTCATAGACTGGGCTCAACAGAAGGAGCTTACCCACTGAAGACAGAAAGCAGTTTGCGATGCTCAGCCAGGGTTAGAGATATCCATGAGTCTTTATAGGCCCAGTGATAGTCCTTTGGCAGGGAGAGGAAAATCTCTCCATCTCTTCATAATCCAGGGTGAGAAGGGATTTCATATAAAAATAAAGGTCTCAGCATCTCTTAAAAGATGTGTGGAGACTGGGATTCTGGAACTGTCCATGCAGTGGTCTAGGCAGTCAGATTCTGAGTGATGCAGGGACAGAGACATAATTTTTCTCTGGGCACTTTTTCCAGGGCATTGTTAGAATGTCGCATAACTGCCAGTGAATGCTTCCTTGGGTTTTCAAAATGTTGCCTCAAAACTGGAGGGATAGCATAGGCCATCTTCTTTATTCATCCTCTACATCTAGTGAAGTAGAAAGTAATTACATTCAGTGTGGTTTTGACAAATCAGCTGTTGACTGGTAGGTAATTACAGAGCTAATGCTCTGTGGCTCATCAATAAGCTCTGACCTCACCTTCTGATCAGTGGTTCAAGTCCTGACAGCTTAATGTTTTTACTTGTTATTGGAGCCAGATGACCTGGAACTAGGAAGGCTCTTGAGGACAGCAAGTCCAGCCCTCTACCTGGGCGCTCTCTGAGGCCCAGCCTTGCACACAATCTCCCCTGGATAAAATTTGCTGGAAGGAGTTTTTTTTAACACCTTTCCTGTTATGCTTTTTACCTCATCCCAAATACTCTCTCTTGCTCTGGTTCTGAGTCATGGTGGATGATGGGGAGACTAGGGGCCAACTGTGATTTAGAATGAGACTCTTCATGGACTGCATATACAAGGTGGCAGGAGCCTGGGCTCTGCGTCTGCTGGTCACTCCAGTCGAAGGCTGAGGCAGGCCAATGACCAGGTCCTCCACATTAGGTTTTTAGAAGCCCCTCATGTGTGTCTCAGAATGGGATTCTGATGGGAAACCAGAAGAGTTTCCCTGGGGCTGGAGTGGGGCCTCCGGCATTGACTTAGGATGATGCCCTTGGGAGCATTGAGTTGGACAAGTCCATGAAATCACCTGGGACTTGGTGGACATTTGAATGCAAGGCATTAGTATCTTCCATCACAGCTGTCACTCCCCTGTTTCACAGGCCGGAAACTAAAGTTGAGTGAGGTGTCTAAGGTTTCACAGAAGTAACAGAGCTGTGACTTGGACTCAGAACCTCTGTTGTCTAAAACTACTGTTCTCTCTAGTGCTCTATACTTCTCATTAAAGCATGACTTGGGGAGAATGACATCTTGCTTTGCTGAATGCATAGGTTCAACTCCTCCATAAAGTACTTCACACTTTCTCAAATCTCATCCTGTATACTATCTCACTGAGTTTCCCACCAGCTCCATTAACTGAGGCAGACAAGGGTCATGATTGTTATTTCCTATGAGATAAAGTTGAGGTTCAGAGGGTTTATAGAGCTGGCCAAACTTTACACAGCTAAATAGCAAAGGGAGATTGTATGTAGTATACATTTAATGTATTCCAGGCATGCCATACCTATATTATCTCCTTTAAGATATGCCTATGTTAACCTGCAAGTCACACTCTTTCCTCTTTTACTAAGAGCTGAGAGGTAACTCGCTCCTCAAGGCTCCACTCTGAGCTGAGATCCCCTGCCCCTGAACTGGGTCCACCGTTTTGGGATTGTCAAGAGGCCTGGCAGGACCTGGGGGTAGGGAGTGGAAATATGGAAGATCAGTTGTCAGCCTAGGCTGCTTCCTGCAAGGACTTGGGAAGTTGCCTCCACCCTGGCTTTTCCTGGCAGAGCTTCCCAAGGAAGCCACTGAGGGCTCTAGAGCCCTGTGGTATGGGCTCCACAGATAGAGCAGAGCCTCCCACCTGCACAATATCCCTCCAGTGAGTAGGAGCATTTGAGACTGATGCTCAGTATTTGTGTGCCAAAAATTGAAGAGCAGAAAGAGAGACTACAGGCACCTCTGGAGTCACTAATTCAGAGGACAGTGGGGGGGGGGGGGGGGGGGGGGGGGGGGGGGGGGGGGGGGGGGGGGGGGGGGGGGGGGGGGGGGGGGGGGGGGGGGGGGGGGGGGGGGGGGGGG
>CAUYQG010222114.1:0-17651 GCA_963574415.1 Tarsius wallacei
AGGTCGAGGCTGCAGTGGCTGGGAGCGGCCACTGCACTCCAGTCTGGGTGACAGAGTGAGACTCCAACTCAAAAAAAATTAAAATAAATAAAATAAAATGGCACTATGGATGAACCATCACTCAGCACTGTGCTACTTCACTTGGAATTTAGGATGAATTGGGAGGAGATAGTATGACATAGGTAGACAGGTTGGGAGGTACCAGTTCTAATAGTCCTTAATTCTACTCCAGCTGTTCCTGTTCCATACTGTCCGCCGAGTTGGTCCAGTCCCCTTCACTCAGTGTGTCACCAAAGGCAGTTTCAAGGCTCAATGGCAAGAGACCACCTATAACCTCTTCACCTTCTGCTGCCTCTTTCTGCTGCCGCTGACTGCCATGGCCATCTGCTATAGCCGCATTGTTCTCAGTGTGTCTAGTCCCCGGACAAGGAAGGGGAGCCATGGTAAGACTAATCCCAGGCCTTAGTCCTTCCCCCTAGAACTGTTACCTCTAGCATCATTTATTTATCTAGCAACCTACCAGCCACTAAACTAAAGTAAGATCCTAAGTCTGTCTCTAGCACCTGATGCTGGAGAAAATTTTATTGAATGCCTTCAATTCTAAATTGCCTCTAGCTAAGTTGAGTTAGCTGGGCAAGGAATAGGAAAATCACTTTCCCAAATGATCAGGAGACTTGGCGACTTTATGTAACACAGCATCCCAATCAAAACTTTTTCTCTAACATGTTTGTCATAATCCCTGGGGGTAGGGGATCATTCAGTCTCAGAATGGGAAGGGGAAGAGGGTTTGCAGCAGTCTCCTTTTAGGGGGAGAACTCCATCTCACTAGTTCTGCTCTTCCATCAATTCACTAAATATTCAGTTCAGAAGATTAGGTATCTGAGTTTGAGTACATTTTCTAAATTCCTAGCCCCTGCCGGTGAATGTGCCCTCCGCCGCTCCTTAGACAATCGTCCCCGTGTTCGTCTCCGGGCCCTGCGACTGGCCCTGCTTGTCTTGCTGACCTTCGTCCTCTGCTGGACACCTTATTACCTACTGGGTCTGTGGTACTGGTTCTCCCCTACCATGCTAACTGAAGTCCCTTCCAGCCTCAGTCACATCCTTTTCCTCTTTGGCCTCCTCAATGCTCCTCTGGATCCTCTCCTCTATGGAGCCTTCACCCTTGGCTGCCGAAGAGGGCACCAAGAACTTAGTATAGACTCCTCAAGGGAAAGAGGGTCTGGGCGAATGCCCCATCAGGAGATTCAAGCCTGGAGACAGCCAGAAGCACAAACAAATGTGACATCAAGAAGGGCAGTAGAAACAAAAGAGACATTCCTGTAACATCCATTTGCTCACAACAGAGTATACAGGAACAGAATAATTTTTCTCTAATACCATAAGAACATCTCACTTCTACCCCTGCTCTCTTAGCTTCCAAGACAAAAAAATACTGAGTAGTGTCTCTACTTAAATCCTACATGAGACTTGAGACTATGTCTAACAAAGAAACTCACATAACCAGCCTGGGTAACACAGCAAGATTCTGTCTCTACAAAAAAATCTAAAAATTAGCCAGTTGTGGTGGCACATGCTTGTAGTCCTAGCTGCTCAGTAGACTGACATGGGGGCAATCACTGGAGCCCAGGAGTTTGAGGCTGCAGTGAGCTATGATCACACAGCTGCATTTCAGTCTGTGCAACAGAGCAAGACCCCATCTCAAAAAACAAACAAACAAAAAAACTCGCACAGAATTCAGTCCTCAGGAGAAGTATCTTCACAATGATCCATATTTCCTTACTGTAAATAGTGCTTCAGAGCTTTCAATATTAGAATAGGAAATTTTAAATGTAGAAAACAAAAACGAAACATTTATTCATAACCCCAAAGAAACACTAAGCAGATAGGGTGAGAGATTAAATATAAACACAGCAAGTTCCACACCAGCCCTATTTCTCCAAGGCTGCATGGCCAAATAGAATCGTGGAGAGAACACCTGGATAACAGAGGACCTGTCAGCGACGTCTCCGGTCTGGACTTCTGCTGCGTCTTCGTCCACCTCTAGGGAAAAAGAAGCGGGAAGAGGATCCATCAGAGGGAAGTTATATAATATCCTGGTTCTATTTCGCTCTTACTCCCTTCACCAAAATAGTGTCTGCCCTCTCCACTTTACCTCCTCTTGCCTTTGGGCGGACCGCGTACAAAACACCAGTCAACGCTGATCGGCTGTCCCATCAAATCCTGGCCATTGAGTCCCTCCATAGCAGCCTGGGCCTCCTTGTATGTTTCATACTCAACTAGAGTATACCCCTGGGGCAAGTGAAAAGACATATCAAATCCTCCTACTTCACCAAGCATCACTGAGTATTCTCCTTCTCAAATCTAAACTCAAATAGAAAAACCTATAAACTTTAAACAATGTACATCCTACATCCCTACTGTACATACAATGTGTCTGTTTCCGTCTATCTGTCTCTATCTGTCTCTTTGCTGTGTCTAACAAAATTGATTCCCAATGTTATTTTATTTCAACTTTGCTTTTGGCCAACCACAGCAAACACAGAAGAATTAGCAATGCTGTCAAAGGGTTATGGGAGAAGGGAAGCACTAAAGTGTCATTTAGCATACCTTCAGGTATCCTGTTCGCCTGTCCAGGTTGAGGTGGATGTTTTTTATTTCCCCATATTCTGCGAATTTGTCATGGATGTCTTCTTCAGTGGCTTCCTCATGGACTCCAGTGACAAAAAGAATCCAGCCTTCAACAGCTGTTGGAGAGGGGAGGGAAATTGTACAAGCACATGAGAGAAAAACTGCAAACAGGATCACAGGAGTAGAGTTAGTGTGGACTCCAGAGATGGCTTAAGCTATCTCTGAATCCACTCCTACTTCATTTAATTTTATTGGTCTCTAACAGGCTGGAGACAGGGATCCCCCAGAGTTAGCATTTTACTCACAACGTTGTGGTCCAGGTTCATCGCCATCTTGTTCCACGCTGTCATAATCCTCACGCATCCGCGCTCGGGACCCCTCTTCTATAAGGCACATACACAAGATTATCAAAAAGTTCCCTGTTTCTCTCTGTTCTTCCTCAAACTAGGAAATGAAGAAAGTTTTTTTTCTCTCAAAGCTTGTAGGCCTGTACCCTTTTCTAAGGAGCAGCCTGATGTATGCTAGAAGCATTTTTAAAAAATAGTTTGATTAGCAGTGCAGGCTTAAAAAGCTGCTTCTGGAATGGACTGCAGAACTGAATTCTCTTCAGGAAACTAATGGACCTAGTTGCTGTTGATTTATGTACCTCCTATCCTACTACATCACTCTACCCATTTCTCTCACACTCACCAGAGCCAAAGCCACGGCCCTTTCGTTTCTTCGCTTTTTCTTTCAGTTTGTGGATGCTCTCTGGAGCCCAAAAAGAGAAAGGAATGAGTAACAATGACAGGAATAATTTATAACAATTGTCTCTTTTCCAGGATACTATCTTTCATTTCATTTTGTTTTACCTTATTGAGTCAGGGCCCTGTCACGCAGGCTAGAGAGCAGTGGCTCGACCACAGCTTAACCCCAGCCTCGACCTCCTGGGCTCAGGCTTCTGCCTCAGCCTCCCTAGCAGCTGGAATTACAGGCGCATCCCACCACGCCTAATTTTTTTATTTTTCGTAGAGACGAGGTCTCACTATGTTGCCTAGGCTGGTCTCGAACTCCTGGGCTCAAGCAATCCTCCCGCCTCGGACTCCCAAAGTACTGGGATTACAGACATGAGCCACCACACTCGGCTGCTTTTTATTTGTATTTATTTATTTATTTTGAGTCGGAGTCTCACTCCGTTACCCAAGCTAAAGTGCAGTGGCACAACCATGGCTCACCGCAACCTCGACCTCCTGGGCTCAGGCGATCTTTCTGCCTCGGCCTCCAGAGTAGCTGTGACTACAAGCACGCTCCACCACGCCCAACTTATTTTTTGTAGAGACAAGGTCTCACTGTGTTGCCCAGACCGATTTCGACCTCCTGGGCTCAAGCGATCCTCCCGCCTTGGCCTCCCAAAGTGGTGGGATGATAGGCGTGAAGCACCACGCCCAGTCTCGAGGACTATCTGAAAGCGGACCCCATGGCCTTTAGCCTCGGTCCCTCCCCGGTTCCACCCACACTCCTCCCAAAAGGGGTGGAGTCTCAACCCACCAAGACCCCGTTACCAGTTTCTCATCCTGCCTGCCAGCGAGAAGATTAAATTTCCCTACTGTGCCTTCTCTCGCACCTTCCCCGCTTCCCGCAGCCGCCTCCACTGTCCTCACCGTCCCCATCCTCATCCATGGCGAAATCTTCGCCCCCAGCCTCATGAAGATCCAGCACGTCCGCCATCTTGCCGTCGCTCAGGCTCTCGTCTGTGCCGCCCAGACACTAAGCACCTCGGGAAACTGTCGCAGAGGGGAAAGGTCGCCAGTCGAGCTGACCAATCAGAACTAACCCTAAATCCCGTTCTCGGCGCTGTGAAAATACGCAGTGGGGGCGGGCCTAGTTTGGAAAATGCGGAAGTGTTTCTGTAGCCATCTTGGGCAGGTCGCGAGCTAAATGATGCCTCCTCGTTGGAAGGGACTAACTAGAGAGGGTAGGCGGAGTCAGCGGCTTCCTCCTAACTGCGGCAGTTGATGAAAAATACTGTACTATTGACGGTGAAGCCCGGCCTGATTTCTGTAGTATAAGGTTGCTTTCCATCTCTTTTCACCCCAAACTAGGAAATGGAAATTGAACATTTTTTCTTTCAAAATTTCTAGGTCTGTACCTTGTTCCGAAAAGCAACTTGATGTATGATAGAAGCGTTTTTTAAAAATAGTTTGATCAGCAGTTCTGGCTTAAAAAGCTGCTTCTGGAACGCACTGCAGCACCGAGTTTCTCTTCAGGAAGCTAACGGACCTGGTTATCGTTGAAATACGATTGGTGAGACAGGTATAAACTTTTTTTTTCCCTAAGGTAAAACTCCCAAACTCTCCCTACCTGTGGGATTTTTTTTTTTTTTAAAGTCATGGCCTAAAATAGGAGCTTTAGTTTTTGAGGATATTTTGCGTTTAAAAACTTAGGGTTGAGACAAGACCCATGTTGCCCCAAATCTGGGATCCTGATGAAAGCCTTCAACAATAGCGGACTGGGGATTCACTTATTTATGAATGCCTATATGTGAGTCTAATATTATAGGCATTGCTGGCAATAAAATCACAAATAATTGCATTATCAACATTCATTTACAGTTACACTATGAAAGTGATCATTGCAGTACAAAGAAAGTTTCTAGGGACTGGGGGGGCTTGCCATTTGAACTGAGCCTTTGAGGCTAAGTGGTTTTCCAGGCAAAGTAGTTGCATTGAGACTAGGAGACACTAATCCATTCTCCAGAGTACATAGTGTGACATTTTAAAAATCAGTTGGTTACATACTTACCAAAAACCTTTCCTTGATTTTTTTTTTCCCCTAGAGACAGAGTCTCACTATGTTGCCCAGGCTGGCCTCAAATTCCCGGGCTCACAGGATCCTGCTTCCCAAGTAGCTGGGACTACAGGCATGTGACCCTGTGCCCAGCTCTTTCCTTGGCTTTTTGTTGCAGTTAGAATAAAATTCAAACTGACGTAGCCTGCTCTGCTTATGTATCCAACCTCTTCTACCACCATTCTTTCTCCTCACCCAATAAACTGTCCCAAAACTTTCCCTCAACTGTGGTGTGCTCTCTCATCTCAGGGCTCTTGCACCTTTCTGTTCCTGATGCTCTTCCTCTAGCTCTTCACATGTCTGTTTCAGTCTCATCCTTTAGGTCTCGAGTGCTGTCATGCAAAGGAGTCTTCTCTACCCTCCTATGCTTCACTCTTTATTTCCTTAACAGAACTTGAATCAGACCCTTTAATTATCTTGTTTACTTTCTAACTTATTTATTGTCTGTTTTTCCCCTTAGAACGTAATCCATATGGCAGAGATGCTTATTTGCAACTAGAATCCCCAAGGTTCAGCCCAGTGCATGACTCCTGAATGTCAGAATGCCAAGAAATTCTGTATGCCTGATGCTATATATGACTGGGAAATAAGCTGGAAATATGGCTTGGGGTCAAATTGCCATGATAAAGACTTCAAATATTTGAATATTCATGGTTTTCAACATTGCCCCATACTATTTCTTGCTTATTACTTTTCCTTAAATAGATTGACTTTTTAAACATACATTTATACTAAAAGGAAAACCAATGTTTTTCTACTACAAATTCAGATAAAAGCATAACTGTTAACAACTGTTTGCCTATCTATCACCTAAAACTATCTCAAGTAACACCAATGGTTCACATATAAAACTTTGGGAAATGCTGCCAAATGTAAAGATAGTGATGGTTTAAGCAAGGGAGTAGCACAGTCATAAGTATTTTATAAAGAAATATGACACTAGTGTGGAAGATGTTAAGAATGGAGTTGAAGACCAATTAGGAAGCCATTGTAGTGAGAAAGGACTGGATTTGAACTAAGGCAATTAATATGGACAAAACAGATTAGGAAGTTTATATAGGTAGTAGACTCAATAGTAAGTGACTGATTAAATTATGGAAGAGAAGGGTTGAGGGTGGATCTGAGGTTTCTGGTTATATAACTGAGTAGATAATAATTCCAATAAAGAGTGAGTTGAAGAGGAGAAGATATGGAAAAATGGAATTTATTTGAGGTATGTAGGTTCAAAGTGCTTCTGTCATGTTCAGGTGGTCATGTCCAGTATGTGGAAATATAGATGTAAAAGCTCAAAACAAGCTGGAGTATAAGAAATAGATTTGAAAATAGTGTGTAGTAGAGTTTAAGCCACCACAGTGGATGAGATTGCCAGTGAGAATGGGTAGAACTTGAGGAGAAAGGGACAAGGACAAAATGCAGGCCAAACGTCTGGAGGAGGGGAGGCAGGCTGCCTTTCCCCAGCTGTACAATCTTATTTCTACCACCTCAAAAATACTAATAAAAATTTCTTATTTAGTATATATGTAAAAGAATAGAGTTGTTTTAGAGCTCCTGATATATAGATCTCAAGAAAGAGTCAATCTGGCTCACTAGACAAAAATCTATTTTTAATTGTATAAAATTATACATATATAAAATACATAGAAAGTACTAAAAAGATAAGTAAAATCTTTGATGCCAAAGGTGGACAGATCAGGGAACAATTTTTCTCAAGTTCTTTGGGATCTTACCAATTGGTATTTGAGAAAAATAATCCAGGAGGTGCAAGGATAGTTCTTCCCACAACTTATTCCCTTTGACACTTCTTCCCAGAGAAAGGAGCATAAGAGAAACTGAAATTTTTTATGATTCTTGGGTTACAAATATCAATAAAAACAGATACACACACCTGTTATTTAATGTAGGAGTCTCTACATATGTGCTTGGAGAATTCAAGAAAACCCCTTTCAAGCACTAATACAATTGTCAGTGAATTCCTTACCTTTGATCCCATATGTACTGGTCACCAAGAAGACTTCAAAAGCAAGAAAGTTGCCTTTTATCTTGCCCCTATCTAATCCAAAAGAGCAAATTGTGGACTGTTTCCTAATCTGTTTTTAAAAGCAAAGCCTGTATAATTGTTATATGGAAAGCCCCAATTCCAGGAATATTAAACTTCTCAAGCTCAGTTTAGAAAGTCCACCGAACAATAATGTAGTATAAAAGATCACAGAAACAAGGGGGAAGTGTATCTTAGAAAGACCTCCAAAAAATTCTTCAAAAGGAGAAGGCTATAGCTGTACTCCATATGATTTCTCTCTTACTTCACCCAGGAGAGAGGTGGAGAAGAACAGTATAAAAAACACAAATAGGTCGGGCTCGGTGGCTCAGCCTGTAATCCCGTGCTTTGGGAGGCCGAAGTGAGTGAATTGCCTGAGCCCGAGGGTTTGAGACCTGCTTGGGCAACTTGGCGAGACCTCATCTCTACAATAAATCAAAAAAATTAGCCTGGCGTGGTAGCACGTGCCTGTAGTTCCAGCTACTTGGAAGGCTAAGGCGGAAGGATCGCCGGAGCCCAGCAGGTTGAGGCTGTAGTGGCTGGGAGCGTGCCACTGCGCTCCAGTCTGGGCGACAGAGTGAGACTCCAACTCAAAAAATAAAAATAAAATAAAATAAAATAAATAAAAACACAAATAGGCCGGATGTGGTGGCTCACACATACAATCCCAGCACTTTGTGAGGCCAAGATGGGAGGATCACTTGAGGCCAGGAGCTCGAGACCAGCCTGGGCAGCATAGCAAGAGCTTTTCTACAAAAAAATCACAAAAGTTAGCCAGGTATATTGGCATGCTCCTGTAGTCCCAGCTACTTGGGAGGTTGAGGCAGAAGCATTGACTGAGCACAGGAGGTCGAGGCTGTGGTAAGCCATGATTGTGCCACTGCACTCCTGTCTGGGTGACAGAGTGACCCTCCAACTTAAAAACACACACACACACAATTAGCTGATCATTGATTCTCTTTCCCTTCTTACAGTCTCCCAAGGTCCCAGATAAGAAGTACTATAATACTAAAGTCTCATCTAATTTTCCTGATCAACTCATGCTGTAATAATCAAGGTGGAAGAAGAAGAAAGAAATATGAGAATCTAAGGTATGTACCTTTAAGGCAAGAAGCAGCAGCAACTTCGTGGGAATGAGAAGAACATGGCTCTCACCAAATAGGACCAATAATACTTCCAATGAACAAAATTTGGGGAGGAAGGAAATATGTAAATATGTTTTACTTTCTAATCTCTGCAGGCAGGAAGGTCTAAATACAGGGTTAACTAAGCTGGGTGAGCAGGGGAGAAGTAAAAAAGGAATACTGAAAGATAACCAGCTTCAATCCTGACCCTCCTCTTTTACTGTAGAGTGCATCCAGAAGTTTAGACTACTGGTATGGTATAGATATGCCCCAGAAGCAACTTAGGTAGTAAACCCTCATGAATTATGTTTATAATTTCTCTTTTGTTTCTGGGCAGTATCTGAGGAGTGATATAAATAACAAGCTAGGTCTCCACTTCATTTGGAATAATAAGATAGGGAAGCTTCAAAACAAAGTGGCATTTGGAGGCAGAGGAGTAAAGTAGTGGTGGGAAGAAGGAGGGGTACCAAGCAGGTAACCCTCTTAAGACAAACTAAAACCAAAAGCGTCATACTTATACCCTGTTTGAGACCAAGAGAAAGCAGGAATGAGAGTAAGGATGCGGCACATTATCCTTATTCAGGCTACCTGTTATTTTGAAAGAAGGAGACATGAACACATAGTCACTTGTTTAGTGTTACTAAAATGACTATACAGAATTAATCTGGAAGTTTAAGAGCCAACAAAGCTCCAAAGGTAGCCTGCTTTTTCTTGTAAAGTGTTTGAAATGAAACTTCATCCAAAAACTGGAAGTAAGAAAAGGGATCTTAGCAAATAGGAATCCAGGTATAGAATTTATACATATATATCTATATTTTAAAGTATAAAATTGAAAAAGTATGTACAGAAATCATCCTAAATCTTGGAAAGGAAACATACAAAAAAGGACCTGGAGAGGATGAGGAGTATGTGGGGGGATGATGGCCTAGCAGTTGGAAGAGTGCATATTGCCCAACTGCCCAGCAGCCAGCATGAGAATATCTTTCTTCTCCTTGTGGAAGCGCAGCTCCTTGCCTGCCAGTCGGGCTTCATCTAGTTCCCGTTCAGTGGAGGCCAACTCTCTAGACAGTGCCCCTGGCACACTCTGCTCCCGGCTCACCCAGTCCAAGGCCATTTGGTGGCGAATATCATCATCCAGGGCCCGGTGTGAATAATGCGCCAGCACCTCCTAGTGGGAGGGGAATGTGAAGATCACTGAGGAGATAAAGGTTCATATCATAGCACATTGACCCAGCTGGGACTGGAACTCCTAACTTTGGAGACCTAAGTCCTTCAAGGAGATTTTTTTTTTTAGTTGGAGTTTCACTCTGTCACTCAGGCTGGAGTGCAGTGGCATGCTCATGGCTACTACAGCCTCGACCTGCAAGGCTCAGGCGATCCTTCCTCCTCAGCCTTCCAAGTAGCTGGAACTACAGGCACATGCCACCACACCCAGCTAATTTTTTGATTTATTGTAGAGATGAGGTAATGCCAAGTTGCCCAGGCTGATCTCGAACCCCTGAACTCAGGCAGTCCTTCGCCTTGGCCTCCCAAAGTGCTGGGATTATAGGCTTGAGTCACCACACCTGGCCTCAAGGAGATTCTTTTTTTTTTTTTTGAGTTGGAGTCTCACTCTGTCGCCCAGACTGGAGTGCAGTGGCCACTCCCGGCCACCGCAGCCTCGACTTGCTGGGCTCCGGCGATCCTTCCGCCTCAGCCTTCCAAATAGCTGGAACTACAGGCGCGCGCTACCACGCCTGGCTAATTTTTTGTCTTATTGTAGAGATGAGGTCTCGCCAAGTTGCCCAGGCGGGTCTCGAACCCGTGGGCTCAGGCAATTCATTCACCTTGTCCTCCCAAAGCGCGTGATTACAGGCTGAGCCACCGAGCCCGGCTCAAGGAGATTCTTAAGGGAATCTTCCTGGAGGGGGAAGCAAGGCAGGCAAAAGAATCACAGTTATGATTTAAATAGGGGCCAGGCTCCATGGCTCAGCCTATAATCCCAGCACTTTGGGAGGCCAAGGTGAGTGGATTGCCTGAACCTGCGGGTTTGAGACCTACCCAGGCAACTTGGTGAGACCTCATCTCTACAATAAACCACAAGAATTAGCTGGGCGTGGTAGCGCGTGCCTGTAGTTCTAGCTACTTGGAAGGGTTAGGCGGAAGGATTACTGGAGCCCAGCAGGTTGAGGCTGTGGTGGCCAGGAGCGTGCCACTGCACTCCAGTCTGGGCCACAGAGTGAGACTCCAACTCAAAAAAAAAAAAAAGATTTAAATAGGAAAGAGTATAGGAGTGAAGAGGGTACTTTAAGTAAGGCTTTCAATATTCGCAACTTGGTAACTATAGTTTTGCTTATGAATAACATAGCTGGTACTTCAAAAGAGTCTTCTGCTAGACTCTTGCCTCCCCCCTGCCCCACCACCACATAAGATCTCTTACCTGCCGAGAGCACTGTCTTTCTCTCATGGCCTTAAGGCTGCCATTCCAGTGCAGCAGTTGGAAAACTGTCATTAGCTCCTGGGGGGAAAAGGTATGAAGTACCAGGACAGTGATTTTATATAGGGAGGTTGTATCAGAATTACATGAGAAACACTTTGCTAAAATATTCTAACAACCTTCTTTCCTTCTCAGTATCAATGAGTTAGGGATTAGTAGGAAGCATTTCATATACAGTAGCAGGCTGACCCATGTTATCAAAGTCAGGAAAGTACATGGAACAGTACCTGGAACTCCAGCATTGACTTGCCCTTGTTGGATTCCAGCATAAATCGGAAGGCACCAATCCCTGTATTTGGGTTGTCAGCTTCCTCCCTGTTGCCCTGGTAACAGGAACGGAAAAGACAAATAGATTTTCAATCAGGATTATCGTCTTGAGCAGCATTGTCCAATAGAAATATAAAGCAAGCCATGTATTTAAAATTTTTTAGCCGCCACATTGAAGTAAAAATAAACAGGCAAAATTTAACCCAGTACATTCAAAATACTGTTTTTCAACTGTAATCAGTATAAGCATTATTAACAAAGCATTTTACATTCTTGTACTCAGTTTCTGAAATCTGGCATCTGTTCTATACTTAAAGCACATCTCAATCTCAACTCATACAAACCACATTTCAAGTGCGCAATACCTAATTGTAGCTAGGGGCTAGTCTGTAGGTCAGCACAGACTCTTAGGTCATCACACATTTCTTTTTCTTTCTTTTTTTTTTTTTTGAATTGGTGTCTCTGTCACCCAGGCTAGAGTGTGTAGTGGCATGCTCACAGCCACTGCATCCTCAACCTGCTGAGTTCAGGCGATCCTTCTGCCTCAGCCTTCCAGGTAAGCTGGAACTACAGGCGTGCACCACCACACCTAATTTTTTGGTTTATTGTAGAGACAAAGTCTTGTCAAGTTGCCCAGGCTGGTCTCTAACCCGTGGTCTCAGGCAGTCCTCTTGCCTCCGCCTCCCAAAGTGCTGGGATTACAGGCATGAGCCACTGCATCCGGCCATCACACATTTCAACTTGGGAAATAGAAAAAGGTCAATCTGGTTCTCCCTTTTTTTTTTTTTTTTTAAT
Organism: Tarsius wallacei; assembly: GCA_963574415.1. Taxonomy (NCBI): domain Eukaryota; kingdom Metazoa; phylum Chordata; class Mammalia; order Primates; family Tarsiidae; genus Tarsius; species Tarsius wallacei. The sequence continues at coordinate 12,152 of CAUYQG010222114.1, forward strand.
ACAAAGAGAAGACACTGAGGCATAGAGAAGTGCTCTGATTTAGCCAAAAAATAGAGTGAGTTAGACATATAGGATTGAACTAGCCTAGAGGACAACTGGGTAATGAATTTGAAAAGGAAACAGTAGGAGCCCTAAGCATGCAGAATTCTGGGTAGCAATTTGGCCTTCTGGACATTTGCCTAATGTGTCTTCTATCGGTTATATAACCCTGCAGGGGTGGAGCTAAGACACGCTGTCCTACCTGCAAGCCTAGTATGTGTAAAAACCAATGCAGTGGCCGGGCTCGGTGGCTCAGCCTGTAATCCCAGCACTTTTGGAGGCCGAGGTGAGTGGATTGCCTGAGCCCGTTTGTTTGAGACCCACCTGGGCAACTTGGCGAGACCTCATCTCTACAATAAATTAAAAAATTAGCTGGGTGTGGTAGCGCGCGCCTGTAGTTCCAGCTACTTGGAAGGCTGAGTGGAAGAATTGCCGAAGCCCAGCAGGTCGATGCTGCAGTGGCCAGGAGCGGCCACCGTACTCCAGTCTGGGTGACAGAGTGAGACTCCAACTCAAAAAAAAAAAAAAAAAAAAAACCAATGCAGTATAGAAGTTAAGAGCACAGACTGGAAATCCTACTGGTAGTCTGACCCTGGTGAAGTCACCTAACCTCTCTATTCCCCAGTTTCCTCATCTGCAAAATGGGAATGATCATAGGCCTACTTTACAGTAGTATTTTGAGAAGTAAATATATTTTCTAAATTAAAAATAAAATTTTATGTTACTTTATTTTTTTGAGACAGAGCCTTGCTCTGTTGTTCCGGCTGGAACAATCATGGCTCACTGCAGCCCTCCACCTCTTGCCTCAGCCTCCACCTCTTGCCTCAGCCTCCTGAGTAGCTAAGACTACAGGTGCATGCCACCACACCCTGCTAACTTTTTTTTTTTTTTGAGACAGGCCCTCACTCTATGTCCAGGCTAGAGTACAGTGGTGTGATCACAGCTCACTGAAGCCTCTACCTCCTGGGCTCAGGGGATCCTCTTGCCTCAGCCTCCTGACTAATTAGGGTCACCACACTCTGCTAACTTTTTGTAGAGATGGGGTCTTGCTATGTTGCCCAGGCTGGTCTTAAACTCCTGGCCTCAAGCAGTCCTCCTGCCTTGACCTCCCAGCATGCTGGGATTATAGATGTGAGTCACTGAGCCTGGCCAAAAATAAATATATATATATTTTTAGTTGGAGTCTCACTGTCACCCAGGTTGAAGTGCAGTGGCTCAGGTGATCCTTCTGCCTCAGCCTTCCAAGTAGCTGAAACTACAGGCATGTGCCACCACACCCAGCTAATTTTTTGATTTATTGTAGAGACAAGGTCTCGCCAAGTTACCCAGGCTGATCCCAACCCCTAGGTTCAGGCAATTCTCTTGCCTCTGCCTCCAAAAGTGCTGGGATTACAGGTGTGAGCCACTTGCTCCTGGCCCAAAAATAAAATTTTAAAAAATGTAGTCTGGAAACTTCAATCATATAAAATGTAGGTGCATTATTGTTACATAATCCAAATCCATTCTGATATTGGCTATAATTTGGTGTCATCTGGTGGTAGTTTTTCTCTCTGGCTTAAATATTGGGGATAGTTCCAGCTGGCTGGAACTTCTAAAACAGGGCATCTCCTGGTTTATTGGTGACCTGGTTTACTGACCTTTCGGCAATCTGATCTAGGAAAATAGGGCCAGGATGCTACTGGGAATGCAGGGACCCAACTTTCTCCTCCTGCTTCCTGAGATGTTGGCTGTTCTTTCTAGCCAATTCCACATCTCCCCACATCCCAGATGAGAACTTTATTCTGCATTGTTTGAGAAAGGGAACTGGGTAGAGGTCAGGAGTCCATCAGTTTATATCCAAATTCAGTTTATTGTGGAGCACTTTATCATGGGGTTTTTCTCTTTATATATCACACTTAAAATCAGATGCCAAGCATTTAGTAAGTAAGCCACAAGTGCTAGCTAATTATTATTATTATTATTATTTTTTACTGTGTGGATTCACCTGGAGGTCAAGACTTCTCAAGATTAACCCATATTGTTTTGTGACTTATGAGAAACAACCATGCTACACATGTGAATTAATCTTTGTGATGAAACAAGAATCACGAAATTTGGATTTATAAGTGGAGGGCTTTAACTGGGAAGAAGGAAAAGGGTATTCTTCAAAATTAAGCTTCAGGGCTCTGAGGCAAGCGGCCGTTTCTTTTTTATTTTTAACTTGTAACATTTCATTTTTACTTGTAATTGTTCAATATGATACCTTATTCAGTGCCTTTCAAACTTTTCCATGACATGGCACATGTAAAATAATTACCATATCTGTACAGCAAACTGGAATATACATAGGAGGCTCTTGGCAACTAGGGTGACTTTGGGCAGAGGAGTTCATCTTCCCTAGGTCTTGCCCTGTTCCCTGAGAACCGAGGGAATCAATGTCATGGCACACCTGCAGCCTATCTGGAGTATAACAGAATGACATGACCCACCAGTTGGGAAGTTCTGCCTCACATCACACTTCCACACCTAACATGGTTAAGCCAACTCCATTTATTCAACAAATATTTAATTACAGAATACCTGATAAGTGAAAAGATCATTAGAGTTAGAAAGGAATCAGAGATAATTTAATTCAACTGACTTATTTTACAAATGAGAAACTCAGACCCACTGAGACTAGATGATTTGTCAAAAGGCAGAGTACAACATAGTATCACATTCAGGACCTTTAAAGAACAAAAGCTGAAAAGAAAAAATGTGGGCATCACTCTTTATCCATGGCTAAGACCAATGAAAACTTATTCTGGAGAATGGGATTCCACTGGGAAATTAATAAGCAATCCGTTAAATTCTCAATTTTGGGGGTTAATCAAAGAGGCATAGTAGAATGGGAACAGTAGTAGTTCATGTTTCTTAAACACTTTGCAGTAGACACTGTTGGTGACATACTCAACATCTTTCCTTCTTCCTTACTATAGAACTTTAATCTTGTTTAGTGACCACTGGTCTCTCATGTGCTTCAGGGAAGAATTATTTTATCTCAACTCCAGAGAGTAAAGCCCAATCCCCTTTGCCAGTAATTTGCTTTAAAGTGAAAATTCTGTCCATTGGAAAGTTGAAAGGAGGTCTTCCAGGGGATTTCTGGGAAGGAATTCCTTACTTACCTTATTAGAGACACTATAAAAGATTATCTATATTTCTAAATACTGGGGGTGCCAAAACAATGTTTACGCATTTTAAGAGATATTATTTATGTATTACTTTTAGTTCACTGTAATCAGAAGTGTCTGGATGATGATGGTAATCATGTTGAGCACCTCTTATAATTGCAAAAGTCAAACATGTTTTTTATTCATCTTTTGTTATTGGTATATATTGAATACTACAATTTTAATACAGTTTTTTAATTTCTTAAAATGTGCATACTTTTTTTGGCACCCTCTGTATAGTTATATCTGTATTTAAAGTCTAAAATTCTGAGCCAGGTATGGCGGCTCACACCTATAATCCCAGCACTTTGGGAGGCGGAGGAGAGAGGATTGCCTGAGTCCAGGGGTTCAAGATCAGCCTGGCAACTTGGTGTGAGACCTTGTCTCTACAATAAGTCAAAAAATTAGCCAGGTATGGTGACGCACGCCTGTAATTCCAGCTACTTGAAAGGCTGAAGTGGAAGGCTCACCTGTGCCTGGCAGGTCGAGGCTGCAGTGGCTGTGAGCATGCCACTGCACTTCAGCCTGGGTGACAGAGGGAAACTCTGACTCAAAAAAAAAAAAAGAAAAAGAAAATCTGGAATTCTGTAACCAGCTTATACCCTAAAGGAAGCCAGCCCAATGATAAAGCTAACATCTAGAGAATGACTGGATGGAGAGATAGAAAGAATCAGGACAGGTAGATGATGGCATTCTTGATCCATGGAATCAACCAGCCCTACTTCTGTCATGTGAGATAATAACATTTCCTTTCTTTATTTCCTTAAGTCAATTTGAAGTGAGATTTTCTGTTAACTTGCAGATAACATGTTGTTTTTAAATATATTATCCAATAATCCTATATGATGGGTATAATTATTATCCTATTTTACAGATGAGGAAAATGAGACTTAGTGAAGTAACTTGCTCAAAGTTACATATCTGGTACAGTTGGCCCTTCGTATCTGTAGGTTCTATATCCATGGATTTAACCAACTGTGAACCAAAAATATTTTTTAAAAAGTGCATCTGTACTGCACTACTTTTTTTAATTGTCATTATTCCCTAAACAATACAGTATAACAACTATTTACATTATATTAGGTAAGTAATCTAGAGATGACTTAAAGCATTCAGGAGGATGTGCCATTTTATATGAGGGACTTGAGCATCCTCAGATTTTCATATCCTCAGGAGGTTCTGGAACCAATCCCCCATGGACACTGAGAGACAACTATAGAGCAGTAATCTCAATAACAATTAATTCAGAGTCCATGCGCCTAACTACTGTATATCCTGCTTTTTCTAATCCAAACTTGTGTTTCATTTTATGTATTTATTTATTTTATTTTTTTTGAGTTGAAGTCTCACTTCGTTGCCCAGGCTGGAGTGCAGTGGCACACTCACGGCCACCCCAGCGTCGACCTGCTGGGCTCCGGTGATCCTTCCGCCTCAGCCCTCCAAGTAGCCGGAACTACAGGCGCGTGCTCCCACGCCTGGCTTTTTTTTTGATTTTTTGTAGAGAAGATTTCTCGCTATGTTGCCTGGGCTGGTCGTGAACCCATGGGCTCAGGCAATCCACTCACCTCGGCCTTCCAAAGTGCTGGGATTACAGGTTGAGCCAGCCTGTGTTTCATTTTATAATACGTTGGGTGACCCAAGAGTGGCAGGTGTACTTTCCAAAAAATTTAATGGCTTTGATTAATATAAAAAAGTTTTGATTCCCTGCAGATGCTGTTGATTGGGGCAAAGAATAATGGGAGAAAAACAGCTGGGTCCTAAGTAACAGAAGCCAATTTATGATTTAAGTGTTCAACATCTAATCCTCAAAGCAGATAACTGAAGCAATTTAGTATATGTGTGATTATATCTTTTTTTTTTTTTTTGAGTTGGAGTCTCATTCCATCGCCCAGGCTGGAGTGCCGTGGCATACTCATGGTCATCCCAGCGTCAAGCTGCTGGGCTCTGGCTATCCTTCAGCCTCAGCCTTCCGAGTAGCCAGAACTACAGGCGCATGCTACTACGCCTGGCTAATTTTTTCTTTTAATTTATTGTAGAAGCCAGGCTCGGTGCCTCAGCCTGTAATCCCGCACTTTGGGAGGCTGAGGTGAGTGGATTGACTGAGCCCGTGGGTTCGAGACCCTCCTGGGCAACTTGGCGAGACCTCATCTCTACAATAAATCAAAAAATCAGCCGGGCGTGGTAGCGCATGCCTGTAATTCCAGCTACTCGGAAGGCTGAGGCAGAAGGATCGCCGGAGCCCAGCAGGTCAAGGCTGCAGTGGCCTCGAGTGG
>CAUYQG010222117.1:0-18309 GCA_963574415.1 Tarsius wallacei
GTGGCTGCTCCCGGCCACCGTAGCCTCGACCTGCTGGGCTCCGGCGATCCTTCCACCTCAGCCTTCCAAGTAGCTGGAACTACAGGCGTGCGCTACCACGCCCGGCTAATTTTTTGATTTATTGTAGAGATGAGGTCTCGCTTGCCCAGGCGGGTCTTGAACCCGCAGGCTCAGGCAATTCACTCACCTCAGTCTCCCAAAGGCGCGGGATTACAGGCTGAGCCACCGAGCCCGGCTTCTTCTTCTACTTTAACTTTAGAGTCATTTATCATATCACCCTGCAAGGGGGACAAATGGCACTAGCACTTTTGTTGCCATTAACATTAAGTAGGTTAATTTGATGGAGGATTAAGTGGTTTATAATTGTGAACCTTTTTATTTTGCCCTTTATTCAAGTCATTTTTCTTAATCCTTGAGAATGGATTAAGGTTTTGAAGCTTTCTACATACAGACTCTCTCTATATTTCTTGTTAATGCCAATGATTTTGTCAGTTTTTAAATGCAAGCAAATACGTCGACTTTGGCTGAATAAAAGTGGGAAAAAAATTACTCAAAGATTGTTGGGTAGTTCAAAGAATCAGTTGGGCTCGAGAAGTAGGTTCAAGGTTAAACTTAAAAAAAAATGACCTTGTCAGCAAGGTCTGACAAGAGAATTCTCACTGCCACCACCACCATGGAATGCTAGTCAGTTCAGGTTGCAGCTGAACCTCTACACAAGGATCTCAACTCTGCAGCAGCCACCATTACTTCTAGGGACAATACTACTACTACTATTTTTTATTCCGTTCCACTGGCTAGAACTGTCAGAATATTGTGACTAACAGTATTAGTAGTGAGCATCCTTTTCTTGTTCTTGTCTTTAATTAGAAAATGTGTGGTTTGTTTTGATCCACCAATGTTCCAGAGAATATTATGAGATTTGTTTTATTTAATTTTACTTGTATTTTTAGAAAATCAGAAACAAATTTTTAACAGATGCTTCTTGGTCAAAATAAGCATATGCTTTTGTTTTTTTTATTTTATTTTAACCTATTACTATGATATAGTAATCGATTTTCTAATATCAACCTTTCTTATATGAAATAACTCTTATTCAGTCATGGTGAGACAACGTCAACATTATAAGGGTATGAGCAAATGTTCTGGAATCTGTCTGGGTTCCAATCTAGGTTCTGCCTTTGCTATTTATTATGACCATGGAAAAGTTTTAGCCTCTGTAATACTCAGGCTTTTCTACTATGAAGTTGATAATACAATAATAATACTTATGTGAGAATTTTGTGAGAATCATTTGAGATCATTCATGACAACAACAGTGTATGACACATAGTGAGTATGCAGTAAATATCAATTAGTATCTTTGTTGTCTGTTAATATAATGTGGATTTAATATTGTATGCACAGTTTTTGTAAAATATTTTAAAGTGAGATTGACTTGTAATTTTCTTTTGGAATGTTGTTTTTGTCAATTAACTTTGATACATCTTTTGTATAAGAGCTCTACTAATTTTGCCAAATGAATTAGAGAACTTTCTTTCTTTTTCCATACTCTAGAAAACCAAGAATTTAAATTTCTGTTTTATTAAGAAATGAGAATTCTTCTGTAAACCTTAATACCTTTAAGTTTCCTAGGTATAATTCTCTGATAATTTTTTCATTTTTTTCATGGCTTTTATATTTTCAAAAGTTCTACTTAAAATAATCTCAATCATTTGTTTTTTCTTAGAATTATGTATTACCATACAATAATAGATTCAAATTTATTATAATAGAATTATACATATTTTCTCAACAATTTTTAAGCATCTTTAAAATCTGTTACTTTCGTTCCTATTATTTTACAACTTTGATACTTGCTATGATTCTTCACCTATGTGTCAAACTAATAGCACTTTCATTATCAAGATTAGTATGAATAAGCTCTAGAAATGTTATCAATAAAAAATGAATAGTTTTATTCTAATTTATTCTTTTTGTTGTTGTTAAGTCAGAGTCTCACTCTGTCACCCAGGCTAGAGTGCAGTGGTATGTTCACTGCCACCACAGCCTCGACCTGCTGGGCTCAGGGGATCCTTCCCCCTCAGCCTTCCAAGTAACTGGAACCACAGGCATACGCCACCACACCTGACTATTTTTTTTTTAATTGTAGAGATGAGGTCTCGCCATGTTGCCCAGGCTGGTCTAGAACCCCTGGGCTCAGGCAATCCTCTTGCCTCCACCTCCCAAAGTGCTGGGATTACAGGCATGAGCCACCACACCCAACTTTTTTTTTAAAATGATTTTCTTCCTCCTTTCTTCTTTTGATTATTTGAGAATTATTTTTATTCCCTATTTTAATGCTTAGTTTATTTTTCTCCTTTTTTATTTTAATTTTTATTGATATACAAATAGATGTACATATTTGGGGGAGTACCTGTGACATTTTGATACATTCATAGAATGTGTAATAAATAAGGGTAATTAGGATTTCCATTACCTTAAATATTTCCTTTTTCCTTATGCTGGGAATATTCAAATTACTCTTTACCAGCTATTTTGAAATATGCAATAGATGACTGTTTCCTATGATAATTCTACTGATTTATCGAACATTAGGTCTTATTTCTTCAAGGTATTTTAGGCTAAGGAGCTATATATTTTTCTCTTTGTACAGTTTGATCCCATCCCATATTTTTGATAAATCTATTGTTTTAATTTTTTTCAGTTTTTATAGTTTTAATTTCCTCTTTAATCCAAGCATCATTTTATTTATTTATTTATTTATTGAGTTAGAGTATCATTCTGTCACCCAGGCTGGAGGGCAGTGGCACACTCCTAGCCACCGCAGCCTCTACCTGCTGGGCACAGGCGATCCTTTCGCCTCAGCCTTCCAAGTAGCTGGAACTGCAGGCACACACCATCATGCCCAGCTAATTTTTTAATTTATTGTAGAGATGAGGTCTCGCCATGTTGCCCAGACTGGTTTCGAACCCGTGGGCTCAGGCAATCCTCTTACCTCGGCCTCCCAAAGTGCTGGGATTATAGGCATGAGTCACCGTGCCTGGCCCCAAGCATTATTTTAAAAGAATGCTTTTAGGCTGGGTGTGGTGGCTCATGCCTGTAATCCCAGCATTTTGGGAGGTGGAGGCAAGAGTATTGCCTAAGCCCAGGGACTCGAATTAGCCTGGGCAATTTGACGAAACCTCATCTCTACAAAAAAAAAAAAAAAAAAATAGCTGAACATGGTGGGCTGTGCCTGTAGATCCAGCTACTTGGAAGGCTGTAGTGGAAGAATCACCTGAGCCCAGCTGGTCGAGACTGCGGTGGCTGTGAGCTTGCCACTGCACTCCAGCCTAGGTGACAGAGTGAGACTCTGACTCAAAAAATAAATAAATAATTAAAATTAAATTAAAATAAAATAATTTTAAGTATTTATTTTTCATATCTTTCTAAAATCAATTTTTAGTTTTATTACATGGAGATTAAAGAATATGTCTGTACAGTGTTTCTTCTCTCCAATTGTTTGATCATTTCAGCAAAAAATCTGATGAAACTGGTAGTCAAATATGACAGACATTAAGAATACCATGTTGAGGATGGAAATTTTTTTTAACTTTATTATTTTAAGATATTTTAAAATAAACTTAGTACTTGCATAAGATAGCAGATAAACTGTTACTGTCTTTTGTCTGCTTATTGGTGATAATGTCAATTTAAGTCTTTTAATGTTCAACCTAGATTATAATATATCTAAATTAACTTAATATGCTTACTTTCATAAACTGTCTTTTTAGCCTTTTTTTTTTTTTTTTTTTGCTTTTCTGTAGGAAGCTCATCTTTGTGCTCTCTAATATAAAGGTATTACTGATGTTAATACTCATTTATGTAATATAATTAAATAATTGATTAACTTTTATGTGCTATAATTCGGATTTACTTTCAATATTTAAATGTCGTATATACCTAAATTTTACTGTTAAGAGCATTTCTGGTTTTTGTTTGATTGTTATTTTTATAGAACATGGTTGGAGAATGGGCCTTACCAGAAGAGATGGTTAATAATTTACCACCCTCCAACAATCACATATTAGGCCATGTGCTTCACAGGCTAGTTGAAAAATCTCTTCCTTCTCAAGTTGAATCAACTGTACCTGAATTACCTTCATTTGCTATTAATGGATGCGTATTGGGTAAAACATTTAGTGGAAAAACCACCATTCTAAAGTCTCTACAGAAAGGTAGAATTTCTTTTTTTCAACCTTCATTAAGTTCTATTTACACTGATGGTAGCTGCAAATGTCTATGTCTATGGAACACAAATAAGAAGCTTTGAGGGGAAATCTCTACCATCAAAAATTTTATGATAGGTTGATCATGTACTTTATTGTCCAGGTCATATTATTCAGCTATAAAAATGAATTAAATACTGATACATGCTATGAATATAAATGATCCTTGACAACATTATGCTAAATGAAAAAAGCCAGATACAAAAGGTCACATCATGTATGATTTCATTTGTATGAAATATACAGAAAAGGCAAATCCATAGAGACAGAAACTAAATCATTGGTTATCAGGGACAGGAGTAGGAAAATAGGGAATGATAGTTTAATGGGTATTGGGTTTCCTTTTGGGATGATGAAATGGTTAAAATAGTTAATTTTATGTTATATGAATTTTACCACAATTTACTTTTTTAAAAAACCTGATGGAAAAGACAGTTCTAGAGAGTCTGAAAGACAGTGTTATAGGGTAAAACTATACATAAAGACAACAATTTCAATCTCCTTAATGAAAAGCTATTTATAAAATTATCTTTTGTACTTTAGTCTTTCCTATTCAGATACTTTCTATTGACACTCTTGTTCAAGAAGCTATCCAAGCATTTCATAACAATGAAAAAGTTAGAGAGACCCTACCAATTCAGAAAGTAAATGAAGACAAGACTCTACCAGTTCCACAAGAGGAGAGTAAAGAAAGCCAGGCAAGTGTGATTCTAGTTTTCTTTTCTGCACCTAGTACAGTAGAGATTTGGATCTGGATGGAATCTTAAAGATCTTCTACACCAGAAGTCTTCTGTGTAAAGGCCCAAAGAATAGCGTTTTACATTTTTTAAAGGTTCAGAGTAGATATTAAATTAAATATTTAGTAATTATTTCAGGCCAAGAGGCAACATAATGATACTGTGTGGGTACTTGTATAACCAAGAGAAAAAACTCTTACTTCCCTTCACCTCCATCAGTTTGCCTGAGTGGACCACCCAGTTGCCATCAACTGGAGACGTTCTCCTGAGGAAAGAGCCACTGACTGGTGATTGAGGATGGGAGGAGTGGCTTAATTACAGAGGTTGAGAGAGTGGCATATGAGTTTTGCGGGAGAACTCAAGAAATCACCAACTCACTTGCCAACATTAAAGTTCCCAGCCCTGAGCAGTGGCTAAGACAAGTATGGGAGCCCAGCAGGTACCCAGGTAGAGGAAGACTCCTTGCTTTGTCTCCAGACTCACAGTGCTAGACTGCTTGAGTGATGTCCAGAAACCACATAAAAATAGTCAGCTGGCTGAATTTGGTTCATTGGCCATAGTATGCTGACCCCAGGTATAGTTTAGATCTCAAGTGTGAGGGCAGGGCTCTCTGTACGATTTATCTGTCACATTCCTATCAGTTTTGTATTTCATTACATTATTGCATGAAGATTCCCGGAGTGGGTGGTGAATAGGATAATGTTGCCCCACATGGAGAATCATTGATATGGTCTGGCCCCTTCATTTTACAGAGAAGGGAGTAAAGACCCTAATCATGAATTTATTTGCTTGAGCTCAGAAGGCTTATTGATGGTTAGTCCATGATTCCAGATTCTAAGTCCAATACTTTTTCTCCTACCTTATGCTGTCTCTACAATTGATTAAATTAGCTGAGAATTGAATTCAGATCATTTGTATAGGCTGCAAAATACATACCATTTAACAGTGCATCCTGAAAATAACTGGGAGACATTTTCTTTTTTATTTTTGAGTTGACGTCTTCTGTCGCCCAGACTGGAGTGCAGTGGCCGCTTCCGGCCAACGCAGCTTCGACCTGCTGGGGTCCAGCGATCCTTCCGCCTCAGCCTTCAAGTAGCTGGAACTACAGGCACGGGCTACCACACCCGGCTAATTTTTTGATTTATTGTAGAGATGAGGTCTCACCAAGTTGCCCAGGCGGGTCTCGAACCCGCAGGCTCGGGCAATTCACTCACCTCAGCCTCCCAAGGCGCGGGATTACAGGCTGAGCCACCGAGCCCTGCGACGTTTTCTTTATTGTGGGCTATATCTTCTTCCATGTTGTGGTACTCTTTCTATTTTAATCAACAGAATGATAGATAATGTAAATTTTTTATTTTTCTTATTTCTCTATTGCTATGACTAACACCTCTAGAATTTTTTTTGTAAGATGGTTTCCCATAAACTCTACTTTTTTCTCAGGTTTCATTATATGTTTCAAAATAGTAGTTGGTGTATTCAATTAACAGTAATTGAAGACCATTCAAAAGATAAGTGCCACAATTTTTTTTTTTTTTTTTTTTGAGTTGAAGTCTCACTCCGTCGCCCAGACTGGAGTACACTGGCATGCTCCCGGCCACTGCAGCCTCGACCTGCTGGGCTCTGGCGATCCTTCCGCCTCAGCCTTCCTAGTAGCTGGAACTACAGTTGCACGCTACCATGCCCGGCTAATTTTTTTATTTATTGTAGAGATGAGGTCTTGCCAAGTTGCCCAGGCGGGTCTCGAACCCGCGGGCTCAGGCAATCCACTCAGCTTGGCCTCCCAAAGCGTGGGATTACAGGCTGAGCCACCGAACCCACCCAAGTGCCACTATTACCAAATATTTTTTGTTTCTAGAAATATAATTTAGGACTTAAACTTCAATTCCCCATAATATCGTTAAAATTATAGGTAAAATAGCATATTTGTTCTCAAAAGCTTACTTATAGATTTAAAATTAGGAAGGTTATTACTAAAGTATAACAATGTTTTTATTCTTGTGTGTGTTTTCTCCCCCAAAGGATCTACAAGAGGCATTTTCAGCTCGTCCTGTTTCAGATAAAGTATTACCAGAAAAAAAAGGTGAAGATATTAATACAAATAATCTATTATTTACATTAGAGAGACAAATAATAAAAGCCTATGTATGTGAGCACAAACATGCTTTCAAGGAAAGAAACAGAAGTCAGAGTTTTGCATATTTGCCTACGTGGTCACTTGACAGTGAGAGCAAGACATCCCTTATCTACAACTGGGGATATAAAATGAAAATTCCAAGGGAATCTTTTCAGCCTCCTTCAAATAGTTGCTCAATTTTGCTGTATATTATAACAGCCAGAATAAAACATCCTAATTCTTCCTGGCTGTGCAGGGAGACAGTATTTTCTTGTTTCTTCTCACCTAAGCAGGTCTGTGTGTGAGCTCTACTGGGGCTCTCTTTGTTCACTGTATTGAGAGGGGCTGTAGAATCTGGTCTTTTCAACCCACGTGCACAGTGATTCCTCTAATAAAGCTACATTTATTCTCAACCGTGAACAAGTCCAATAGAATCAAGATTCCCAAACCTAACAAAAACTATCTCCCTTGGAATTTGGGCTATAGTCTTTCAGATCCTTTGAAGAATCACTGAAGGAAAATAATTTTAAATATTAAATACCTTTCCTATTTGTGTTAGCAAAGACTTGGCCATATAAGTTTTCTCATGTTCTAGTATTGAAGCTGAGATCCTACTGTGTCATGATCATTATTACCATTACCATTGAACACTCTCCAGGTTTACCATGCACACAAAACTCTCCCAGAGAAGTTGGATTTTCCATTTTTTAAAAGGACATGATCTATTGTTTATTCCAGTCACTTGTTTCTTAAGAGATAATTTTAATTGATTTTTAAAACTATTATAAGTATTTTATTACATGAGTCCAATTAAGTATAAGCAAACTCTTTAAAATGTCTTATTTTTCCACAGAATTTAATTAAAAACCCATCCAATTTATAGAGCTGTCTGCTTTTAGATGTGTTTATCTATAACGTGGTAATCCAGAAAAATAAAAGTATAATAGATTAACATTTTGACAAAATTTTTTAAGGAACATGATTTACCTTCTGAAAAGAAGAACCCAAACTGTGTTAAAGTATTTTTACTGATATTGTTATAAGCTCCAGTCTTCCAAGAAGGGAGGAAGAGAGGAAGGGAGGGAGGGGAGAAGGGAGAGAAGGAGGGGAAAACACCAAGCGCACAGTGGCCAGGGTCTTAATGGTGCAGAATTAAGGTAAATGCCGTGTGATGATTCTATTACTTAATTCCTCTGAGTCTCTCAGGCATAGCTGGATCTGATAACCCTTATGTCCAGAACTATAGAGGGTCAAATAGTGATTTGGTTGTTAGGAATAAATATTAGAAATTTGTTCTTACCACTTTTCCTATTGCTAGATACTAATAAAACACCACAAGCTGAAGAAGTCAAACCAAGTGATAATTTCTTGAAAGTAAGTATTATGATCTAATTTTGGCTACTAGTATATAAAAATGTGTAATGATTCATGGCCTTTTTATGTGAGTTCAAATGGAATGAAATAGCAATGTGCTCTTCTTTGGTTTCAAAGTAAATTCGATGGTAAAATAGTAGCTAACCTAAATTTATTTAACATTTTTATAGTCTTAATTTTGTATCTAAAATAGTGAAAATTATTATTCAATTTTGCCAGGTATACACATGCTTTTTCAAAATTTCAAACTTAAGCCAAATTTATTTTTGTGCATTTTCCTTTACCACTTCATTTGTTACTTTTATTTCTTCTTATACCCTGTTTACCTTTAGATAATTTTTTCAGGATATATCCTTACTCTTGCTGGCGACACTACAGAATTTTTAAATTAACCCTTGAAAAACTGTTTACAACAATTCACTCACAATTGCTCCTAATGGAAACTAATGTTTCCACAAGTAGTGTTGCTTTATTATATATGAAGCATTATTTTGGTCATCAAATTAATCAAGTACAATTCCATTTACTTTATTTTTATTATATTTGATTACTTTTATGCATTTCATCATGGAAAACAGTTTTATAATATTTGGATTTCAAAAGATAGTAAACGTTTTGGAAGGATATATACCAATCTGTAAACAAGATGACTGAATGAGTTTTTAAAAAGCAATAAAAGGAGACTTAGAATTTGTATTCTGTGCATTCGAAATATGAACTAGTAGAAAGGTTAAGTATATTTTATATTGACATTTATTGATTTACAAATCCCCAATTCCATACTCAATTCAATTCAAAGAGTGTACTTTGTTTTGCGTACTGTTTTAATAACTTAGATATATTCAGTGAACAAAAAAGACAGAGTTCCTAGCCCTTATGGCATTTACATTCTAATGCAGGGAGACAGGTAATAAACTATGATTATACAAATAAATGTGATTTGTGAGACAGTGATCATGTCATGAGAAAAAGAAAGGTAGAGTGGAGCCAGGAGAACAGGAATGCAGGCCAGGACCAGGAGAAAGAGGCATGGTCACCTATGACATGGGGCAAGGCTCCTTGGGAAAGAGAGATTTAAACAGATTGAAAGAGGTGAGATAACCAGCCCACTGGAGTTGGGCAAGCGTTCCAGACAGCAAGAATAGTGAGGCAGAAAGGTGCCTGGCCAGCAGGACCAAGAGAATAGTTAGTAAGGGATGACATTAGAGACTTGCATGAAAAGGGAAAAGTATCAGGTTAGTCAGGGTCTAATAGGCAATTGTTTGGACATTTAGAGTAAAAGGAGAAACTTTTACAGAGTTTTGAATAGAGATGTAATATCATTTATCATAAAATACTCTTTTAGTTAAGAATAGACTCTAGGGAAATCCCTTTTCCAATGATATGGAATAGCTTGTATTGGACTAATATACAGATAACAAGTATAAACACAGGGGAAAATATAAAAGCTAATTATTTGAGGTCCAAAAGAATATAGCAAAAAAGCAAAGCAGAAAAACAAAACAAAACAAAACCCAAGCAGCAAAAAACAGGCAGAAAATATATAGAATCTGACCACTGAAGGAAGAGAACGTCACTGGCCAAGAGCTATGTTTGTACAGGTTTTCCCAGAGTGCATGTCCCAATCTCTGTGACTTGAGCAGCTAGAACTCAAAAAGAAGGCTTCATTTTTCTGATTTAAAGTATCAGAGGATGAAGTCTGGGGATGTCAGAGCACCTAAAAAGTGCAAAAGTAAGATCGTGGAAGGGAGAGAACCTCAGAGAAAGAGCCTCAAAAATCTGCATACAAATTGTCCTAAATGCTTCCTGAACTCCTGAATTGTGCCAAATGATCAGTGTCCTCATCAGAGAGCATGGCCATTTAATTGTTTTTTCCTCTCAAAATTTGGCATCTGACTTTTAAATTAGCAGTCTTCTGCCATTCATTGTTTATTTTTCCAGCTCACTGTACGTGCTCAGCTTGGTGCAAAGTCAGAACAGTTGCTGAAGAAAGGAAAGAGCATTCCTGATATGTTGCTAGTTGACATCATGGTAAATGCTATTAAGTATGTATTTCATTTTTCTTTCTTGTATTCATTTAATATATTCTTTATCACACAAAGGTATATGAAGAATAATATAGAAATATTTTTTGTTTTTAATATTTAACAAATTTTACTTGTCTACATAAGAAAATAAACAGCAAGGTAAAGATAGATTTTTTTTGTGATTTACATGCCAGTATTTCACTTTCTCCTCTTTAGCAACCTTAACTTCTTTCACCCAGAAGGAATACACATCAGATTCTATTACTTGTGGAGAATTCAAGAAAAAATTAAATAATTGGAAAGCCAAGAGACAGATTATGGAGAGACCCTGACCATGTGGTCATAGGCCACTGTGCCTCCTTGTTTTGTTTTGCAGGAAGGGAGATAAGGGAGCTGAACCCAGGGATCCAAAGGCTAGGCAGTGCTGGGGCAGGAAGGCAATGGCAGGAATGACAGTGCATAGGCGAGGAATGCTATCCGGGAAGAGGAAAATGGATGAGAATCTGCCCTAAAAGATAATACAGCATTCATCAAATGGATAAAATAAATCGGACAAACCATAAAAGCATACTCCCAAATCCAAAGATGGGAACAGGCGTGTATTCTAACACAACAAGGGCTCATACCCATGTTATTCCAAATGCAATTGGAGGTAGCTATGAAGGATTACACGGTGCTGAGGCACAATCTAAGCATCTATAGAAGGCATGTGGTCCTGGAAATTTATGTAAATGTTTACATGGTAAATGCGTCCTTAGATACTGTAATTCTTAACACACAGGTACCAACGTTGAATGAATCTCAAAACTATTTTTTTGTTCAACTGGCAGCCATTAAGACCATTGTAGATAATATGCCCCCATGGGAAGTAGGTGGGCTATTTCAGTTAATAAAAATACATGGCATCCTATTTACTTCTCAGATTGTGGAAACAAAAAAAGAGTGTGGCTATATCCTCAAGCCACTGGGAACACTGATTTCTCTCAAATTTGGTCCCTAATATTCATCCCCTTGGAACATAACATTTGGTATATGGAAAAGGGCCATTTTTGTTGGGAAGGACAACAAAGTGACACTGTAGAATTATATTGCTTCTCCTGTAATGAAAGCTTTTTTTCTCTCCCAAATACCAGTATATAGTATAATACAAAAGTAGTGGAAGAATAGATTTGTCAACTGTAAACAAGTCCTATGACAATTTAGACATTGAGGACCAGGTGTTTCTCAAATTTGATTTAACCCTCCTCAGGATGTTATACCTATGAAAATCAATTCCAGAAGAAAAATTAAGTTTATTGAATTCTGATGTAGTGTGGTCCTATAGTCCTTAAATAAGATTTATTATAAGTTTCAAATGACCCTTGAGAAGGAAGGTAAACATCTTAAGTCTGATTCAAGAATATAATGACACACAGGGAATTGTTTGGCTAGTCGGGTGTTTACTGCCTTCTGATTCTACCTGTAACTTTCTTGGTTGCCTAATCTTTACCATTTGTATAATATTTATTGCTATATTATCATTATATGTCTATTGTAAATGTTATGTCAGATACAGGAAAAGGAAAAAGACACAGTAAAATGCCTGGATCATGATAGCTCACAAAATAGGTCTGATCCGGGATGTGTTTTCAAACTGAACCCTAAGCCCAACTCTCTCTCACCCCTTAAACAATTGACTGTTAAATCGGGTCAAACTTATGTTCTTCCACCATAATCTGACATTACTTATATCGAAACAATAGTCACTAAATAGACAACTCTAGGAATGAGCCTTTCTAGCCGTGTGGGACCTCCTGCTGTTTGTTTACCTGCACATGCATTCTATGAAATGATTTTCAGCCAAAGCAGGGGACCGAGGACTAAACTTTGACTTTTTTCTCTTGCTCAAACTCCTATCTAAGGGGTCTGGGGAATCACACTCTACAAACCATAAAGTCTCATCAGAAGGGTTTTTTATCAACCCTATATAATGTGGTTTACCTTCCAATCTGATTCTTATATCAAATGACAGATAAAGAAAGAAAAAAATTTACCCCCAAATGTATTTCTTAAAGATACTTTCAAGTAGTCTTGCAAAGCTGTCTTTTGTGGGGAGAAATTTTTGTTTGTAGAGATGCTCTATTAACATAGATCTTTCTTCTTCTATGCCTTCCCAGATGCAGGAGGGATTAACTGAGTGTCTGATGCCTTTAAAGTCTGAATAAGACACATTTGCCATCTAAGTCTCTAAGGGATGCCACCTAAGAGGCTTCATCTCCAAATTAGAACTTTGGTCTCCACAGCCTCCTTATCTTCTTTGTTTGTTTGTTTTGTTGTTGTTGTTGTTTTGAGTCAGAGTCTCACTCTGTCGCCCAGACTGGAGTATAGTGGTACACTCACAGCCACTACAGCCTCGACCTGCTGGGCTCAGGCGATCCTTCCATTTCAGCTTTACAGGTAGCTGGAACTACAGGCATGTGCCGCCATGCCCAGCTATTTTTTTTATTTATTGTAGAGATGAGGTCTCGCCATGTTGCCCAGGTTGATCTCAAACCTGTGGCTCAGGCAATCCTCTTACCTCTGCCTCCCAAAGTGCTGGGATTACGGGCATAAGCCATCATACCCAGTAAATTCCTTATCTTACTTCAGACATTCCTTTCTACACATGTCAGGTCTTTAGACTAATAGCTTAACTCTCTCAACCAGTTGCCACTAAAGGATCCCTAAAGGCCCACCTATGACTTGTAAGTCCCACTCCCTTTGAGTTGTGCTGCATTTTGGGACTGAACCAATGTGAACCTTCCTTGTATTGATTTATGATTTATCTCCATTCCTGTCTCTCTCGAATGTATAAAACCAAACTGTAAACCAACAACCCTGGGCACACTTTCTTAGGCCCTCTTGAGATTGTGTAACCTGAACCACCGTCACTCATATAGACTCAGAATAAAACTCTTTAAACATTTTTTGGCAGAATTTTGAGTTTTTCATCATCAGTCCAAAGGACAAAATCTCAATTTTACGTGATTTAGAGATTTAGAAGAACAAAGTTGAAGTGTATGCTTTTTCACCTTGTTTTCTAATTACAAACTAAAATAATAATTCTTGTACACTCATTCTCTAAAGAGGACACTGTGCAAAGTGAAAAAGCCCAAGAAATGATCTTTATCCTTCAGAAACCTGTAACTTAATTGGTATTTTAAGAGACTCACTTGAATTTTGCTTTTAAGTTGAGAAATATAATTACCACTTGTGTGGTAAAGTGAATGAGAATCAGAGGAGTTCAAATTAGGCTACTATAACTCATCCAGGATTGGGTAGGATAGGAAGAACTTTCCCAGTTGTCAGTACAGGTGTCTAGTATGTGCTAATCTCTGTGCTGGGTTTTCTGTGAGGGGGTGTTTAAAAATACATCATTTTAGCTCATCCATACAACTACTTTGTGAAATATACTGGGAAGAACAGCCTGTGAACATAAGCTAGAAAATACAATTCATACTCACATAACAGTGAGGAGAGCAATTTGTTTGAAGGAAATGGCTCAAAATTATGATTTAAATAGGAAAATACTATAGAGAAGTAAGTTGTGGTCAGTTAGTTTGAAGTACCATGTCAAGGCCTCTGGAATAGATTTGGGAGGCAACAGGGACCCACAGAAGAATTTTAAGCAAGAGAATGACTGAGGCACATTAGTAAACCTAATCTTTTAGCTACAAAGTAATAAAATTCATGCAGTAGGAGGTTATTGTGAAATTGAAAGAAAAAGGCAATATCCGTCCATAATATTTTCACAGTACTTGTGTCTAGCAAAATGTTAATGAATTGTCCTGTTTTAATTTAGTGAGATACCTGTGGATCAAGGCTGGGTCCTGGATGGTTTTCCAATGACTTTAAACCAAGCGCAGCTTCTAGAAGAAGCTCTCACAGGCTACAATAAAAAATTCATAAAAGCAGAGAGAAAGAAAGCACAAAAATTCACATTGGCTACAGATACTGCAACTTCCAAAGAAGTACCTCTTCCCACTTCTGCATTTGATTTTGTCATATTATTAGACATTTCAGATACTTCCTCACTGAGTCGGATGAATGATATCATGGGTAAGCTGGACACCATTTTTTGACACTTTTTTTTTACAATCAAAACTCTTTGTGTTGTATGTTCTTTGACTGAATCAGTGAATAGTCCCATTTACAATAATAAGAAAGACAGAGTCAACTTCAGTCTTCCAAAGAATTATCTAGTTGAACACAATTGCATCTTGCTTTTACAAAGAGTATTCAGCACTGCAAGCCAATCCTGGAACTAGTGGAGAATTCCCGACCAGCTGCAAGTGTCTCACTGAACCTTTCCATCACTGTGGCAACTGCCCTGGCACAGAGGTGCCTTCTTGATATGTGCATGTTTGGAGGAGCTCTTTGTGGCTATTTAGTGTGTCTTCCTGGGTCACTCTCCTGATGGTCATAAACCACATCTGTACTGTAAGCAAGGATATAGTAATATTTTTACCCTGGATTGTGTATTAACTCTGAAGAACAGGTGGACACAATATCAATAAGGGTAACCAGGCAAGGTGGGGACCAAAAACAGGCCCAAACTTTATCTGTATGACAACCACTTGTACACCTACATCTGATTGTACCCCACATCTTTAAAATAAGAAAAGAAAAAAAAGAAATTGAAAAAAAAAGTTTCTAATTGAGAATTTTTCTACTGTAGCTAAAGAATTTTCACGTGAAATTGCTCATGAACATATTGATCAACGTGTAGCTGCTGGAAACCATGATAAGGATATGGATCAGAATTTAAGAGACCAGATACAACACAGGTTAGTTTTTAGCTAAATTCCCTGCTTGTGTCTTACTCTTTGAACATAATGACAATTAGCCACTTTGGAATGATCATATCTAAAGAAAAAAAAAAGATATATTTCCTAGCACCCAGTCTTTTACAGGTAAAACTAAGTAGTTTTGGTGATGAGTGAAATATTTATGTTCTAGCTTTCATATTCAGAGCATAAGTCATTATGGTCTGAAGAAGAATTAAGCCAGTCAACAATTCCCTTTATGGTTGCATGAATTTATAAGTTAATTATATGGAATTCTAATTCAGCCCTCATTAAGGCAATGCCAATGAAAGTTATGGAATTTCAGTGAGCTAGGCATCAGACTACAGGGTGCAAACTACTTCTGTTTTGCTAAAACAAAATTATGTGGTATTATTTTGCTTGTGTGCAGTTTATTATTGGAAAAAATTAGATATAATTAGACAATTGTATAAAACCCTGAGAAATCTAACAATATGAAGTGAGTCAGGGAAGAGTAATTTCAGCTACGTTAAGGCTGTCTATGCTCCAGAAAGAGAAAAAAGTTTCAAGAATCATTCCAAGAATACTTGTAAGTAAAGCAAATAAGTCTGAACGAAAAATCTCTTCTCAAAGTCTCTTCAATCTCTATGTTTAAGAAAAAAAATAGACGACCTATGTGAACTCTGAGAATGCTCAGAGTTATTCTAGTGGAGTGCAAATGATATTTCCTTAGATTCTGACTTAGAGATCTGAACTTATACTAAAGTTTTCTTGAATTGGTGGCATTTTCTTTTCTTTTACTCTGTCATGCATCTCAAAGAATGTCCTGATGGCATTAAATAATATATTCCTTAATCTATTGTAAATAATATTTCATTGCCTATAGATTTCTATAATTTCTTTTTCAGATTCAACTATATTGGCAGCCTATTTTTTCATTATGCATGCCAGATTAATTATGC
The DNA here is from genome assembly GCA_963574415.1 of Tarsius wallacei. Lineage (NCBI taxonomy): Eukaryota > Metazoa > Chordata > Mammalia > Primates > Tarsiidae > Tarsius > Tarsius wallacei. The sequence continues at coordinate 16,266 of CAUYQG010222117.1, forward strand.
TTTATGTCACTCAAATTTTTTAATTGGTATGAGATATTCATATAATATTTTGATTCTGCAGGATTGTAGGTTTCTTGGACAACTGGCCTTCATTGGAGCAATGGTTTTCAGAGCCAGAAAACATTTTAATAAAAATCAATGCTGAAATAGATAAAGAGTTTTTGTGCCAAAAAGTAAAAGACATTTTTGCAGCTGAAATAATGAAAAAAAAGAACAAAGGTAACTATATTTCTTTAGTTTTAGCTTTATATAACTAAAATATGTGGCTTTTAATGAGGTTAGAATAAAATCAAAGTGTAATTGCAAAGTTATCTCTTGTATTTGGATCATACTATCTACACATGTGTTCTGCCTCTGACTTTAGCTTTCTGTTGTATAAGTTTCTGAAAAAAAGATTTTTCTCTTTAACTTAATCAAAAAGAGGTCATTTCACTGAAAGCACTGCTTTCATGTAAACAACAAATAGCAGAGTTAAAATTAAGGCTATTAATCACATTATATACTCTAAATATATATATTGTCTTTATTTGTCAATTAAATATTTTAAGGAAATCAGGAAAGATTAAGGATGTTATAGAGGAAGATAAAGACTTTAGTTTATTAACTTCAGCATTATAAGGAAACAGTGTGTGAATTTCCCTTTTAGGATAAAAACACTAGACAGTTCACTTTCTTCAAATCTACCTATTTTGGTATGAATTTATTGTTTACCAATTACTTATTTATTGGCTTGCTTCTTACTCATACTAAACATCCAGACCCTCTTCTTCCTTTATTCAGTCAATAATATGTGCTCATTAACTTTTCATAGTATTGTTGGAGCTTAATATTGAAAGAGATCTTAAGCTCAGTTCTATGCCAGATTTCCACTGGGATTTTACTCTTGAGAAGTAATTTGAGAAAGAAATCTTTCCTTTTTGCTTATCAATAATCCCTAATTATATTAGCAACTGTAGTTTCTTGGTATAATAAAAGAAGGTCAAAGTGATTAATATCAGAAGGATTCTAAAATTGCTTTGATAGCACATTGTCTCCTATCACTAAATATATGATCTAACTACCATAATGTATCAGTTAACTAACATTAAAATGGCCCATAGGTAGAAACCACAACCCCCATGGGGATCCAAGGGCTCATACTTAGAAAGACAAGATCCTACGTCCAAATGTCACTCAAGAAAAAAACACCAATGTGAAGACTTCAGACAAAACAAAAACCAATTGTATAGTATTTTAAGAGGCTTAATGGGTAATTTGACAGAAAGTAGACTTAGAAGAGGGAGAAATCTTTCACAGTAATCTTACAGAGTCTTGGTTAGAGGAGGCAAAAGCAAACTGATTCTAACCTGTTAAGTTTTGAAGCTGCAGGTTAGAATCTGTTTTGGCCAGCTATCAGACTCATCTTCAGCATTTTCCTAAATATTTTGCTTTCTAATCATTGGCTGCCTTAATAGATTCAACTATCACTTAAATAAGATTTATACTTCAGTTCATTGCTTTAACAAAATTTAATCATTAAAACAATAAACATTTATCTAGCCCAGCACTCTGTATTTAAACATCCTGTGCTAAAAATAAAGGGACATGATTCTGACATTTTAAAAATTACCATAATACTCATATACTGTTAAGTAAGAAAAAAACAAGTTATATATAAAATAATCCCTTTAAAAAGGCATGTTTTGTGTGTGTGTGCATGTGTGTGTATATATAATATTCCAATAGTATTATGAAAGTTAATGGGCACATATTATTGGTTTATAAATACATATATACCCAGAAAAGAGTCTGGTAGCCTGTATAATACAGTGGAAATAATAATACAATACAGCCTGTATAAATAAAGTGGAAATCTGACATAGAACAGAGCTTAAGGTCTCTTTCAATAATAAATTCCAATAATATTATGAAAAGTTTCCATATGAATTCCTGTGTTGTAGCCAGAACAATCCTCAGCAAAAAAAACAAAGCAGGCCGGGCTCGGTGGCTCAGCCTGTAATCCCGCACTTTGGGAGGCTGAGGTGAGTGGATTGCCTGAGCCCGC
>CAUYQG010222119.1:0-17856 GCA_963574415.1 Tarsius wallacei
TGCTTTCCATGCTTATCAGTTTGTTATTTATTTCATTCACAGTATTCTTTATTGCTGTTATCTCAGTTATCAGCTTCTTCCTAGTTTCTTCTTGACTCTCCTCAATTATTTTTAATCTCTCCATTATTGTCTTGATATCTAGATTTGTAGTTTGAGACCAATCATTTTGGGGGCTCTTCATTGTTTGCATTCCGAAGTCAGTTTTCTCAGTGTCTGCTTTCTCAGGGGTCTGGGAGAGACCCATATTCTTCTTTTGGTTTTTCTTCATTTGTGTAGATTTCTCTCTCTCTCCTCCTTTCCTTTGAGCTTTAACCTGAGATGTCTGCTGCTTAGTTCCCAGGGGAGTGGCTTTGTCTTCTGTTTAGTGATGTTACCTTGGGAACCCAGGTGGAGACTGCTTGTAGGTGGGCGGGGCAACGCAAGTCTCTACCTGGGGAGTGGCCGAAGTGATAGGATCCCTTTCCTCTGCTCTTTGGGTCCCTGGGCAATCGACTATGATGGTCTGTCGTAGCATGATAACGTGAGCCTCCCGGGGATTAGCTGCACAGCTGGGCGCTCCACTCGGAGCTCCAGAGCTCCAGATTTCAGAGCCCCGAAGCTTCAAAGGGCAGGTGGTGAGCAGCGAAAGTAGCTCCATGCTGCCACCAGGGAACTTCAGTCAGAAATGGAATCAGTCTCTCCGAGGGGCGGGTGCCCAGAGCCTCCCAGGGCGACCAGAGGCTCGGTCTGGGCTTGATGCAGCCAGGGAGGGAGCTGAGACCTGAGCCTTCCCACCCATGAGGGAGCAGCCCAGGACACAATAGCCGGCCCTGCATGGGACCGGGGGTCCCTGAGCCTCCAACCAATGCGTCCAGCTGTGGGCTGGGTGTAGGGAACGGGGGGGCAAGAATCTTTTTGGGGAACTTTCATTCGTAAAATCTCACAGTTCCACCTATGTCACTGCCATCTTAACCGGAACTCGAGAAACAATTTTGGAGAGACAAAGCCATTAACAGAATCAGACTCAGAAACAATCCAGATATTGAAACTAACTGACAGAAAATTTTAAAATAACAGAATAACATATGAAAGGATCTAGTGAAAAATGTGAATAATTTGCATTTATAAAGGAAAACTTTTAGCAAAAGATAGAAATATAGGAAAAAAATAAATATAGTAGTAATAGTCATCAGAAGACTCAAAACACTGAGGACAGAATCCATAATTTGAAGATAAATCAATAGAAATTACTCGAATTGAAATACAGAGAAAGAAAAATAGCAACTACAATAACAACAATAAAGCACCTTAAAACTGTGGGAAAATAACTAAACATATACTATACTTATAAATGGAAATTTACAAGTTGAAGAGAAAAAGAATGCAACAGAAAAAAATATTTGAATAGATAATAGCTAAAAAATTTACAAAATAATGAAAGACATCAAACCAGAAGCAGGATATGCACCATTTTAAAACCTATCGTATTCATACACAAATTGCTGAAACAAAGATGAAGAGAACATTTTGAAAGCACTCCTAGAAAAAAGACATGTTACATAGAGAGAAAATGAGCTAAATGTAAATGCTGACTTCTCATTAGACACGATGCAAACCAGAAGACAACAGACTGCCATTTTTAAAAATAATAAAAGGGGAAAAACTGTCAAAACAAAAACGTCTTTCTTTTTTTCTTTTTCTTTTATTTTTCTATCATGTGTTGATTTATTTTTCTTTTTTATTTATTTTTTATTTTATTTTAAAGATGCAGGGTACAATTCAGGATTAGGTATGCAAGTGGTCATCATACAGGTAAATTTGCGATTGCCCTTTGGTCCCCAATTTGCCTGGATTGAGATCAGGTACCTTATTAATATTATATGCTCCCCCACCCCCGGCAGCTTCCAGCTACTGCTAATCCCTTTCTTACAGTATTTTGGTAAATGTTCAGGGTCCACTTATGAGTGAGAACATGTGATACTCATTTCTTTGTTTCTGTGATAAATCACTGAGTACTATAGACTCTAAATCCATCCAAGTTGCTGCAAAGTCCATAATTTTATTCTTCTTTACAGCTGGAAAATATTCCATCATGTATATGTACCACATTTTTTTTTATTCAGTCCAGGTTCGATGTGTTGGTTCCATGTTTTTGCAATTGCAAATAGTGCTGCAATAAACATGCATGTGCAGGTATCTTTTGTGAAGAGTGCTTTAAGTTCCTCTGGGTATATTCCCAGAAGGGGATTGCTGGGTCATATAGAAGGTCAATTTCTAGTTCTTTCAGGAATTGCCACCCTGTTTTCCATAGAGGATGAACTAGTTTGCATTCCCACCAACAGTGTAGAAGTGGTCCCTTTTCTCCACATCCTCGCCAGCATCCTCGTGTTTTGTTATATTAATGATGGCCATTCTTACTGGAGTTAGGTGGTATCTCAATGGGATTTTGATTGCATTTCTCTGATGATTAGTGAAGCTAATGTATCTGTTGGCTGCTCATATGTCTTCTTCTGAAAAGTGTCTATTCATGTCTTTTGCCCACTTTTTAATGAGACTGTTTTTTTTTCTTTCTGCATGATTAAGTTCCTTGTAGATCCTGGATATTAGGCCTTTGTCAGAAATGCAGTTGACAAATACTTTTCCCATTCTGTGAGCTCTCTTCCCACTCTCCTGATGGTTTGTTTTGCTTTGCAGAAGCTTTTCAGTTTGATGAGGCCCCACTTGTCTATCTTATCTCTTATGACATGGGCTTTTGGGGTTTTGATCAGGACTTGGTTGCCTATTCCAATTTCCATAAGGGTGTTTCCTGCATTTTCTAAGATTATTGTAGTTTGAGGTTTTATATTTAGGTCTTTGATTCATTTAGAATTGATTTTTGTGTATGGTGAGAAGTAGAAGTCCTATTTCATTTTTCAGCATACAGTCAGACAGTTTTCCCAGCACCATTTACTGAATAGGTTCTCCTCTCCCCAGTGGTTGTTGTTGGAGGATTTGTTGAAGATGAGTTAGTTGGTTGAGAAATTGAGGTTTTGCTTCTGGAATCTCCATCCTGATCCATTGGTCTTTATCCTTGTTCTTGAACCAATACCAGGCTGTTTTGATTATTGTAGACTTCTAATAAAGTTTAAAGTATGGAAGTTTGATACCTTCCGCTTTATTTCTTTTGCCGAGAATAGTTTTGTCTATTCATGGTCATTTATGTTTCCATATGAAATTCTGCATTGTTATTTCCAGATCTGAGAAGAATTATGTTGGTAATTTAATGGATATAGTGTTGAATCTGTAGATTGCCTTTGATAGGATGGACATCTTAACAATGTTGATTCTTCCATTCCATGAACATGGAATATTTTTCCATTTGTTTGTGTCATCTTTGATTTCTTTAAGCAGTGTCTTTAGTTTTTATTGTAAAGATCTTTTACTTCTCTGGTTAGGAAGATGTCAAGGTATTTCTTTGTGTGTGTGTGTGTGTGTGTGTGTGTGTCTATTGCGAATGGAATTGTGCTTTTTATTTGGTTCTCTGCCTGTTTGTTGTTGGTGTATAAGAATGAAACTATCTTAGGCACATTTATTTTGTACTCTGAGATTTTGTCAAAGTCCGTTATCTGTGAAGCAGATTTTTTACAAATTCTCTTGGATTTCTGAGGTATAGGATCATATCGTTTTCCTATTTGGATACACCTGATTGCCTTCTTTTGTCTGATGGCTCTAGCTAGGACTTTCAATACTATGTTAAACAGGAGGAGTGAGAGTGGGCAGCCTTGTCTTGTTCTGGTTTTCAGGGGAAATGCTTCCAATATCTGTCCATTTATCAATATGTTCGCTATGGGTTTATCATAGATGGCTCTTACTATTTTGAAGTAAGTTCCCTCTGTGCCTAGGTGTTTGAGGGTTTTTATCAAGAAGGATGCTGGATTTAATCAAAAGCTTTTTCCACATCTAATGATATAATCATGTGGTTCTTGTTTTTATATCTGTTGATGTATTAGTTACATTTATGGTCTTGTAGATGTTGAAAAAGCCCTGCTTCCCAGGGATGAAACCTACTTGGTCATGGTGGATAATTTTTGAGATGTGTTGTTGGATCCAATTTGCTAGAATCTTGTTGAGAATTTTTACATCTATGTTTGTCAGGGATATTGACCTGTAATTCTCTTTCTTTGTTAGATCTTTACCTGGTTTGGGGATCAGTGTGATGTTGGCTTCATAAAATGATTTGGGGAAAGTTCTGCCTTTCTCAATTGCCTGGAATACTTTCAACATGACTGGTATCAGTTCTTCCTTATATGCTTTGTAGAATTCCACTGGAAATCTGTCTGTCCAGGGTTTTTCCTTTTTTGGGGGGGGTAGGTAGTTTTCTTATGACAGAATCAATTTCCTGGGTTGTTATTGGTCTATTTAGGACCTAAATTTCTTCTTGTTTCAACCTTGGGAGGTCGTGTGATATTAGAAAGTCCTCTGTTTCATTTAGGTTATCAAGTTTGTTTTCATACAGTTGTGCATAGTAATCTCTGATAATCTTTTGTACTTCTTCAAGGTCAGTTGTGACTTGATCTTTTAATTTCTGTTTTGGTTTCTGTGTTGACCCAGGAGTTGTTCAGCATCATACTGTCTAGTGTCCAAGTCTTTGTGGGTTTGGGGAGAATTTTGTTGGTGGTGATATTTATTTTTATTCCACTCTGGTCTGAGAAGGTGAATGGCAGTATTTCAATCTTGTGAAATTTATTTATTCTTAATTTATGGCCAAGGATGTGATTGATCTTAGAGTACATTCCATGTGGTGATTAGTAGAATGTATATTCTGTGGTTGTTGGGTGGAGTGTTCTGTAGGTAACTACTAAGTCCATTTGGTCAAGCATCAAGTTGAGGTTTCAGATTTCTTTATTGGTTTTTTGCCTCAATTATCTCTTTAGGATTGTTAGTGGGGTATTTAAGTCCCCAGTTATGATAGTGTTAGAGTCAATATCTTTTTTTTTAGTTTACTTAGTAGCTGCTTTATAAAAGCTGGTGCTCCTGTGTTGGGTGCAAATATGTTTTGGATGGATATTTCTTATTGATGGATCAAACCTTTTATCATTATGTGATGTTCTTTCGTATCTTTTAAAATTTTGGATAGCTTAAAGGTTGCTTTGTCTGATATTAAGACTGTGACTCCTGCCTTATTTTGTGATCTGTTCACCTGAAAATTTGTTTTCCATCCTTTAACTTTGAGTCTGTGGGCATGCATCCTTTGTGGTGAGATGTGTTTCCAGGAAGCAGCAAATTACTGGGTCATTTGTTTTTATCCAATGTGCCATTCTGTCTTTAGTGGTGCATTTAGTCCATTCACATTCAGGATGATTATTAAAATGTGAGAGTTTGTCCCTGTCATAATGCTCTTATAAGACTGTTTTTGTTTAGCATTTGTGTTCATATATGTGTATGCTTCATTTATATGGGTGTGTTTGTTTGTGATCTTGTGAAGTATATGGTCTTTTCTTATTTCTTTTTTCTTCTATGCATAGCACCTTTTTAAGGATCTCCTGTAGAGCTGGTCTTGGAGCAGCATATTCTCTTAGGGATTGTCTGAGAAGGATTTCCATTTCCATCACTGATGAAGTTTAGCTTGGCTGGTTAGGAATTTCTTTGTCTTTGAGAATATTAAAGATTGGGGTCCAATTCCTTCTGACCTGTAGTGTTTCTGCAGATACATCTACAGCAATTCTGATTGGTCTCCCCTGGTAGGTAGTCTGACCTTTTTCTTTTGCTGCTTTTAGGAATTTTTCTTTTATACCTACTTTGTGTAGGCAAATTATTATGTGTCTAGAGGTTAGCCTTCTCATAAGCTGTCTTGCAGGGGTTCTCTGGATCTCTTTTGCTTGTCTAGTCATCTCTCTGAACAGATGAGGGAAGTTTTCTTGAATGACCTCATGGAATGTTTGTTCTGCAGTTTTTTTCCATTTCTTTTTCTATTTCAGGTATTCTGATCAGATGTAGGTTTGATTTCTTGATAAAATTGCACATCCCTTGATGAGTTTCCTTTTCTTACATTTTGTTCTATTTTTTTTGTTTTGTTTTGTTTTTGTTTTGTTTGTTTGTTTTTGTTCTGTTTTGTTTTTTGAGTTGGAGTCTCACTCTGTCGCCCAGACTGGAGTGCAGTGGCCACTTCTGGCCACCGCAGCCTCGACTTGCTGGGCTCCGGCGATCCTTCTGCCTCAGCCTTCTGAGTAGCTGGAATTACAGGCACGCGCTACCACACCTGGCTGATTTTTTTATTTATTGTAGAGATGAGGTCTTGCCAAGTTGCCCAGGCAGGTCTCAAACCCGCGGGCTCAGGCAATTCACTCACTTCAGCTTCCCAAGGCTCGGGATTACAGGCTGAGCCACCAAGCCTGGCTTGTTCTATATTTTTAATAGATTGGGTTAATTCCATATTTTGATCTTCCGGCCCTGAGATTCTTTCTTCTGCTTGGTCAATTCTGCTTCCTGTGCCTATCAATTTGTTATTTATTTCTTGGATGGGATTCTTTGCTTCTGTTATTTCTAAGTACACTTTCTTGAGTCTGTCTAGCTCTGTTGCAATTTCGTTTAGTTCTAATCCTTGCATTTCTTGATTTTTATTCATTCTATTCAACAATTCTCTGATCTCCATAAGTATCTTCTGGATACTGCTGTTCTAAGGGATAGTCATTGTTTGTGCTCTGGGAGTTGTTCCTTCTAGCACTAACACTTTACTGGGACTCTGATGGTTACCAGGAGTTTATTGTGGCTTTTTCTTCATTTGTAGTCATTCGCTTATCTTTCTCTTTAATTACATTGCTCAGTGGAAAATGGAGAGGCAGTCACTTTTGACATTTGCTCTACATTTTGTCCTACTTGAGCTGGGGCTCCAGGTTTGTTCAATTATGAAGTATGGGAAGGGGTGGGGCATATTGTGCCTCATTACAATTTTGAGTACTTACTAGGGGGTGGGGTGGCTGCAAGGATTCTGAACCCATTGGAAGATCATAATGTTTGCTATCTGATGAATGGGCCACCTGGGATTCACTCTTCATTTAGTACAATATGACCCTATAGTGGGTAAGTTTGCATAGTTGCTGAGTCCAAGAGAGGGAATAAAAGGGAAAAGATAAAGGAGGAGTAAGAGAGAAAAAGAGGAAAGAAAAATAGAAAAAGAAAAAAGCAGAGAAAGAGAAGTAGAAGAAGGAAAGAAAAGAGAAAAACAACCAACAAGCAAAGCAACCAAATGAGATAATCAAACAAACCAATACCCACCCCCAACAAAACAAAACAAACGTTGATAAAGAGTTCTCAGCTTTAGCATATCTCTTTGTGGGGAGTCCCTCTTTTGCTGCGTTCTGCAACTGTAGGGCTGTTACTGCAGTTTCCCTATCCACTGTTGGAACTTCAGATGTTAGAATCTTCACCCCCTGCTGCCTGTGATTGGTAGCCATTGTACACCCATGTGAGGGAAGGGGGCTGAAATAATTTGACACAGTGTCCCTTGGGATCTCACCCCCTTCCTTCCTCTCCCAGCTTTGTCACAGCTCCCAGGACATCCAGTTCACCATAGGGGACTCCTATCTCTGCCCTGCCCTCCTGATCTCTTTCACTTGTTGCTAGGGGAAGGGGGAGTCAGTTAAGGACTCAACAGCCTTTTCTCAGGCAGTTCTGCTGTCTGAATCTATCATCCAGCAGCTGGCTCAGAGTGGAGGGTGGGTCATCTGGGGTTCCTCATCTGCCATTGACCGCCAGCGTTTGTGCACTGGGGGCAATGTCCTCTGAGGTCACAAAGAGCAGCTCCAATGCAACACTAAGATAGTGCCTGGCCTCAAGATGCAGTTCTGCTGTTCCGCAGAGGCCTCCTGGAGCACTTCTCTGCCCGGGTATTAGAGAGTCTGTTCAGTTTCTCTGCCAGCTGCTGTTTCTGTCACCAATGGGGTCAATAGTTTCCTCTCCAGTAGTTACTACAGTCTCCAGATCTCAGGACCTTGCATATCATTATTAACCCTAAATGTAAATGATCTCAATGCCCCACTAAAAAGACATAGACTGGCAGAATGGATTTTAAAAATGCACACAATCCAAATATCTGCTGCCATCAAGAGACCCATTTGACACACAAAGACTCCTACAGATTTAAGTCAAAGGAGTGGGAAAAATTATTCCATGCAAATGGAAACCAACAATGAGCAGGAGAAGCCATTCTTATATCAGATAAAGCAAACTTACATTAACAACAGTACAAAAAGACATAGATGGTTATTATATAATGATAAAGGGACCAATTCAACAAGAAGACATAACAACTTTGAATATATATGTACCAGAGCCCTCAGCTTTATTTTAAAAATTACATTAGACCTTTAAAAAAAGAGAGACAGCAAGACAATAATTGTGGGACTTTAACACTCCACTGATGGTAAAAGACAGATCATCAGGGCAGAAAGTCAACACCAACAAAGCAATGCTGAAGTTAAATTGGACACTAGAGCAAATAGAAAATACAGGCAATTACAGAATATTCCAACCCCAAACTACAGAATATACATTTTTCTTATCAGCATATAGAATATTTCAAGATAGACCATATGATAGGCTACAAATCAAGTCTCAATAAATTCAAATAAAATCAAAATTATATTAAGCATCTTCTCAGACCACAGTGAAATAAAACTAGAAATTAACTCCAAGGAGAACTCATAAAACCAAACAAAAACAAGGAAGTTAAACAATCTGCTCCTGCATGATTCTTGGGTAAACAATGAAATCAAGATAGAAATTTTTAAATTCCTCAAAATGAATGACTACAATAAAATAAGTTATCAAAACCTCTAGGACACAGCCAATGCTGGGATCAGAGGAAAATCTATAGCGCTTAAGGTCTTACGTTAGTAAGACTGAAAGATCACATACAAACAACTTAATGTCAAACCTCAAGAAACGTGAACAAACCAAACTCAAACCTAGAATAATAAAAGAAATAGTGAAGATCAGGGAAAAATTAAATGAAATTGAAATTCAAAATAAAAATAAAAACAAAAGATCAATAAAACAAAAAGTTTTTTTGGAAAAGATAAACAAAATTGATAGCTAGATTAATTAATAAATAAAGAGAGGAGATTCAAGTTAGTTCAACCAGAAATGAAACTGGAGACATTACAACTGATATGATGGAAATACAAAAGATCATCTGAGATTATTATGAATACTTCTATGCAAACAAACTAGACAATCTGGAAGAAATGGATAAATTTTTGGAAACATACAATTCCCCATCCCCCAGTCTATTCAAGAATAGATTCCTATTCCTTTTTGAATCAGGAATAAATAGAAAACTCGAACAGACCTATAATGAGTAGTGAGATTAAAACAGTAACTAAAAGTCTCCAAACAAACAAAAAAGATCAGGACCTGACAGACTCATCGCCAATTTCTACCAAACTTACCTTTTTTTTCTTTTGTTTTGTTTTTTAACCAGCTACCAGACTTTCAAAGAAGAACTGGTACCAGTTACACTGAAGTTATTCCTTAAGACTGAAAAGGAAGGAATACTTCCTAACTTATTCTCCAGGTGATTTTGATGTACACTAAAGTTTAAGAAACATTGTCTGGATAGAGGTTTCTCAGACTTGGTACTATTAGCATTTTGAACCAGATAATTATTTGTCTTGATGAGCTGTCTCATGCACTGTAGAATGGTTAACAGTATCCCCAGCTCTATCCACTACATAAACTGTCATAACAATAAAAAATATCTCACATATTGTGAAATGTCTACTAAGGAGCACAATCTGCCTTGGTTAAGAACAATGACCCTAAAATAGAACCCTGTTTACAAAAGTTACCTTTCTTCATTCTGAGTCTTGATGCACATCCATGTTCTGTATTAGCCCCCTGTTTCGACATATCTTCTCTCCAGGCACAAATACACATGAGACAGTAATTGTTCTATACCATGGTGAATTTAAGTTTCATGAGCTAATAATAAGCATTGTTAGAAGTATGTGTGAATTAAACAAAAGCTATAACTAGAGTTTAGGTCCCAGTTATTTGCAGTAAGTTCTCTCTCAGTGAAAAATTTAAGAGTTAAATACATTATGGAAGAGAGTGACTTTTTAAAACCTGCAAATATAATATAACTGTTGGGATGGAGGTTTTATTTTTTCCTGTACTTTCAGGGAGAAAAGCATAATACATAAACTTTGTGTCAAAATATTTCTGGTTATTCTCACTTTGCAAGGTAAAATTACTCACCAAAATAAATTCAGGTATATACTACCAAGCCTGCTCTACTTAAAAGTTCAATTCAAATTGACACCAGCCTGGCTAACCAATCTTCTGAGGACAAGTTTTCAGTTACCTCTTAATCCTGGCCTCTTATTCAGCTCACATTTTGTCATTTTATTGACACAGGATCATAAGACATTTCATCAAGTATCCTACCAATATAAGTGTATAATAAATCTATTACTAGGTAGCCTCTATCAGTCTCTAAGCATATTATAAAAAGAAACCAATTTGATGTGACTTACACTGAACTTATGTGTATTCATCTTCTATTTCTCTCATAGTTTTCTCAGCACAGGAACATATTACCAATCTTTTTTAATCCCCAAGAGCTCCTAACACGGTGACTTGCATGTAACTAGGACTCAAAGTACTTGCAGAAAGAATTGTCTAAACTCAATGCCTTTAATTCATTGCCTCCCATTTACTTTCCAGTGCAAAAATCCGCCCCCCCACCCCACATTTACTCCATTGGAACTACACTTGTCAAGATTTCTAATAACTTCTGTGTTCACTTATTTAAAATTTTACTGAGCACTTATCAAGTGCCCCAAACTATTCTAGGAACTTGGAATACAGCAGTTAACAAAGCAAAGTTACTTTCTTCATAGAACTTACATTCTAGTAGGGGAGACAGAGTTTAAGTGTAAATAAATAATTGTATACAATGCTAAGTACTGTGAGAAAAATAAAAACAGTGTGGGGATAAAAAGTAAGCAAAGAATACTAATTTAGATAATATGATTAACAGAACTCTTCTCTGATGAAGAAAAACTGGACTTAAGCCCTAAACGTTGAGAAGAAGTTGTCCACCTCACAATCTGGAGGAAGAACTTCCCAGGCAGAGAAAACAGCTAGAGAAAGATCCAAAGACCAGAAAGAGTGTTGTGAACTATAGGGGAAACTGTAAGATGAGAGGACAGAAAGGTATGAAATGATATACATGATCTTAAGACAAGTGGGTTTATTCTCTTTGTAATGAACAGTCATTAGATGGTTTTTGGTAGTGTGACTATATATTTAGTTCTCTAAAAGAGTGAAAAGACCACTATTGGCAATTGCACCAGAAGAATAATGCTAATTTGGGACAAATAGAACATGTAGGTATCCTAGTGTTACACCAAGAAAGGTAGTTACATGATCTTATTTTCCCTTTTAGAAGACCAAACTGACTACCCTGTGAGAAACAGAAAGGAGAGAAGAACAGAAATGATAAAACAGAAAAATATTATGGTCTAGGCATATAAGTATGAGGTTGACTTGGACAAATTTGAAAAATAGGAATAATTTTTTAAATTACAAAATTCAGGAATTTTTTTTTTTTTTTTGAGTTGGAGTCTCACTCTCTTAACCAGGCTCGAGTGCAGTGGCATGCTCATGGCCACCCCAGCATTGACCGGCTGGCTTCCAGTGATCCTTCTGCCTCAGCCTTCCAAGTAGCCAGAACCACAGGCCAGTGCTACCACACCCAGTCAATTTTTTATTTATTGTAGAGAGGAGGTCTCACCAAGTTGCCCGGGCAGGTCTTGTGAACTATAGGGGAAACTATAAGATGAGAGGACAGAAAGGTATGAAAGGATATACATGATCTTAAGACTAGTGGGTTTATTCTCTTTGTAATGAACAGTCATTAGATGGTTTTTGGTAGTGTGACTATATATTTAGTTCTCTAAAAGAGTGAAAAGGGAACTTGGAGTTCTCACCAAGTTGCCCACGGGCTCAGGCAATCCACTCGCCTCAGTCTCCCAAAGTACTGGGATTACAAATTGAGCCACCAAGCCTGGCCTCAGGAAATATTTTTGATAAAAGCCAATACAACTTGCTGATAAATTAGAAACAACTCTCAAATTTTTGGTTTAACCAAAGAGATGAATGATCAAGATTTTAATTGAAATGAAATAATTCAATGAAAACCAGATTTTATATAGACCTGGAAGGACAGGAAATCAAGAGTTCTGCTTTGGACAGGATAACTTTGAGATGATAATTGGACCTCTGGGATTAAGTTTTGAGAAAAATTGAGCAAAAAATCAGGGTTACAGATACATATTTTGGCAGCATTATAGGTATTATTTAAGGACTAGGGCCCAAGATCTAGCCCTTAAGCACTCTAAATTTAGAGATGAGGTAGAAGAAAAGAAGCCAGCAGGAGATACAAAGAGTAAAAACTAATGAAGTAGGAAGAAAATCTGGAGAATCTAGTATTAAGGAAGCACAGAGAAATGTTTTAGGAGTTGTATTAAATACTGCTGCTAATTACACTTTAAATAAAGACTGAGAATTCTTCACTCAATATGGTAAAGGATAAGTCATTTGACACCATAATAACAGTCATTTCAATGAAATGATGGAGATGAAGGACAAAATGTGTAATTCTAATGAAATATGCTATAAAGAGAATAAATGAAAGTAGCGAAAAACAGACATTCAAGGGTTGTTTTTTCTTCTTTTATGTGGGTAATATTGTGACATGTTTGAACACTCATGATTCTGACAAGAGATAGAAAGTCATAATGCAAACAGAGGTACCTGAACAGCAAGAAGAGATGAGATCCACAGCCTAAGTGGAAGCAATGGTGGATTTTTTTTCCTGTCTCCTTACTCAGCATCTTGGCAGCATCTGATAATTGAGCATTTTCTCCTCTTGATAAACTCCCCTCTCTTAGCTTCCATGTCTCCATCTTTTCTGATTTGCCTCTTCTCTCCCACCTGTACCTTTTTGGTGTTCCTCCCCCAGTTTACAAAACCTGGAATAATCTTGGGCACTCTTGTCTAATCTGTCCACACTCATTGATGCTCTCATTGAGTCTCAGACCTTAAACATATTCTATATGCTCTCAAATACATGCTCCACTTGTATCCCAAATACACCTCTCTAGTCTGAAACTTTCTCGAAAGATTCAGACTCCTATATGAAACTGCCAACTTGATACTTCTACCTAAATGTTTAATAGGCTTTCTAGCTTACACTGTCCAACTCTTGAGTTCTCTTTTCCTTCCTACTCCCAACAGACCTGTTTCTCACTGTCTTCCCTCATTACAGGAAATAGCATCATTATTTCCCTAGTTGCTTAGGTCAAAAATCTAGGAACTACCCTTGACGTCTTTATCTCCTAGACCTAATAAATCACCTCAGCATATTTGTTTCAACTCCATATATGTTTAAGTCATCACTTTCCTTCCTGTTCATTGCCATTACCTTAGTCTAAACCACTATCACTTCCCACCAGCCCCCTTATAATGACCTCCTATCTGTTTTTTCTGTTTCCATTCTTCCCCCATCTACTCTGGAATTTATTCTTTACAAAGTGTTCATTCAAAAGATAAATGAAATCACACTCCTACTGGAAGCACTCATGTCTGTCATCTAATATGTTTTTGTCCCCAAGGTTTTTCATTACTTCAGCTTTTGAATTTCACAATCTGTTATAACCTGTACCAGTTTATTAGCAGCGGAACTTTTCTTTATGCCACCTTGTTCCCTGTAATAACAGAATATATCTCCGGCCTTCCACCTCCCACTATAGCTCCTCTATTCCTTTTAAGCAAGTTTTGAAAATTTCAGCATGATCCTTCAGTTGTTTCTGTTTCCTCTCTACCACAAGAAGTAATAACAATAACACTCTTTGCTGGTTCATATTTATTGAATATCTTTTTATTATTTATACACCAAAAAATTGTTCTTTTTAACTCTATATTTTGTCTTACAGAGATCTCCACAACAGTGAGATATATGAAATTATTAAGTGCAAGGTATGCTACAAGCTACAATGTGGTGTTCAAATACATTTTGCTCTCCTTCAACTTCCTGGGAAGGATTATTCCACATAGGAAATAGCCTTACACCAGTCTCATTTGTAACCTAAGGCTTTATTTTTCTGTACTGGTTCTGCTTGACTCATTTTTAATATGTCTAATAATTAATACACATTCTGATAGAGTAAAAAACTCATAAATTTCTGACAATGTTTTTCCATCTCAATCCTGTCCAAATTTTCTATAATCACTTAGTGGATGCTTCCCAGTCAACAAAAGAAGACTCATTCAATGCTCTTGATCTTGACTCCTTATCTGCAACTTTCAAAAGGCATTTATTCAATTGTTGCATGGTCCTGGGAAAACTCTGGGTCTAACAGTGATGTATTTTCTTTACCTATGTATCTATGTACTCTGACATATATCTTTTTTTTAATTATTATAAAGATGTGGGGTACAATTCAGGATTAGGTATACACACGTTGATTATGCAGGTACCCTTGTTGATGAGGTATGCCCCTCCCTCCCTTAGCAGTTTCCCTCAACTGCCAATCCCGTCCCCACTTCCCTGGCAGTTTTCCACTACTGCCAATTCCTTTTTTATAGTATTATGAGAATTGTTCAAGGTCTGCTTATAAGTGAGAACATAGGGTACTCTGTTTTTTGTTTCTGTGATCGATCACTGAGTATGATAAACTCTAAATCCATCCAAGCTGCTGTGAAGTCCATATGTTTGTCCTTCTTCATGGCTGCATAATATTCCATTGTGTATATGTACCACATTTTTTTATCCAGTCCAGCTTCAATGGGCAGCATGGTTGGTTCCATGTTTTTGCTGTCATGAATAGAGCTGCAACAAACATGCATGTGTAGGTATCTTTTTTGTAGAATGACTTGTGTTCCTCTGGGTATATTCCCAGTAGGGGGATTCCTGGGTCATATGGAAGGTCAATTCCAGTTCTTTCAGAAATCGCCACACTGTCTTCCAAAGAGGTTGCACTAGACTGCATCCCCTCCAGCAGTGTAGAAGCATTCCTTTCTTCTCAAGTTTCCCAGCAAATCTGAGTCCTGGCATCAAAGTGTTCCATATGTATTTCAGATATCCTTTTTAATTTTTCATTTGTAATAATTCCATATAATTTTTCCTCTCTACTTCAATCTGAGAAATTGACTTAGAATCTGCATAACTAAGATTAATATTCTGCTTTACATGTCTGATATATCCCTTTAAAGTCTTGGTCCTCGAAATGCCCATTGTTGAGTCCATTGGAGCAACCCAAAGCTAACAAATAACTCCTTTTCAAAGAAAAATATGAACATTAATTTTAATACTTTTATTAAAATATTTGATATTAAAATTTGAATTTTGTCCTAAGATACTGAAACAAAAATGTTGACAGCAGTTTCATTTTTTTCAGATAGGGGAAACTTGTTCATTCATCTAGCAAGTTTTTATTTGCATGTTTCCCAAAGTGTATGAGGCATAGCATTAAGTGATTGGAATATAATGATGCCTAAGACAGTGGCCCAGCCCTGCGGACACAGAGAAATAAACAGACAGCAGCAATTTACTGTGGTAAATGTGATGGATAAAGTACTGAATACTATAAAAGCACAGATGAAGCACATCTCATTTGAATGGAGGTGGTCTTGTTGGGGGCAAAATCGGCAGGGATCAGGAAAGTGCTCTTAGAAAAGTAGAGTCTCTAAGATAAGAACTAACAGGATGAGTAGGTATTATATAGGTGATGTAACAACAGGAACGCAGGCAGACAAAATGTCCTGTGGAGACATACTACACATGCAGTCTTAAAAAGAAAGGAGGAGAAGTGTCTATTCATACCTAACCCTGAATTATACCCCACATCTTTATAATAAAAAAAAATTTTTTTTGAAGAAGGGAGGAGAATGGAAAGCAAGAGAGCTCTGGAGAACAGAACAACCCATCTGCCTGCAGCGCTGAGTGAAGAGCAGAGCAGTAATTCATGGAGAAAAAGATGGATCCAGACAAGGAAAGCATTTTCATTTTATCCTGGGAGCACAAGAGAATCATGGAAATATTTTTAAAGGGATAGTGACACAATAGTACTTGAGTATTAGAAAGATTTATCTTGCTGAAAGAAGAATGGTAGAAAATGAATTGAACTATGGGTAGGTTGGAGGCAGAAAGAACCCATTAGGAAACTGCAGCAAAAACCTAGGTATAAGTGATAAGGGCAACCTGGACTAAGGGAGTGGCCACATTAATATAGAGATTATGAAGAAGTTATAGCAATAGAACTTAGAGACAGGCTGCAGGTGGGGAAGAAGAAGACTATCAGTCATGAATGGCACTTGGTTTCTAACTGGAACAATCTGGTGAAGAAAGGTGCCATTCACTGAGAACAGAAACACCAAAAAGGAGCAGACAAGTCAAGAAATATCACTATGAATTTCCAGTGAGGTTAAGAGAGACATTATTTTTTTTACTTAGTGTGTGTTTCTGCAAGCTAAATTTAAATAACTACCTTTGCAGGATTGCTGTAAGGACCAAAACGAGAATACATTCAGGAAAACCATGTGACACAGTACTTTATTGGCATACCAAAACCTCTTGTTAATTTATCGGACTCATTATGTTATCTATAAAAAATATATACTTTGGCCATGTGTTTGTTTTGTAATGCTTAGCATTTTTTAAGATTTCAGAACAATTTGAAACACTTCTAAACAATTTGAACTTATGTATCTACAAAAGACAGTATTTTTCTCTTATGGAAATTTTTTTTAATACAAGAATTTTTATCAAGGATCTCTAAAATAAAAGGAACTGAGGTGTCTTCTTTGTTCCAGGAGATCTGTGAGGCTCTGAGAAGTCAGAGGGGAACAAAACAATTCCATTGTCAAGGATGTTAAATAAGATATAAAATAAATGCTGTGGTAGGCTTATGCACTTGATGGTGTAGGAGCCCAGAGAAGGGCCACCTTCTCCTACCTGGGAAGGGTGTGTATGGACAGAGATCTTACTATGGAAGGTGGCGCTTACCTGAGCAGAGTCATGAAGGAAAGTAGAGGTTTACTGGATAGAGGGAGGAGAAAAGAAAGGTAAAGGATGGGTCAAACAAAAAATCACTACAAAAGTGAGACAAAATGAAACAATTTTTACTTTGGTGGAGGTAAAAAAAAATGATGAGAGGCATAAAAAAGTAATAAAGAAAAATAAATACTGTTAAAGAGCACAAGTACAATTAATAGAACGTTAAATACCCACTGATGTGGTAAATTAAATGAGCCAAAATAACTCAAGTTTAATATATAAAAAAATTAAAGAAAAAAGTAAAGAAAGTCAAAATGTACCAAATAAGAAATATATATAGGAGAGTAGAGTGCTTCTGAATAGAAAAATAACAACACAATGAACAAGTAGGAACTTAAAGCTAAGGAAAATCTGCATAATAATATCTAAATAAGTCAGGCTCGGTGGCTCAGCCTGTAATCCCGTGCCTTGGGAGGCTGAAGTGAGTGGATTGCCTGAGCCCACGGGTTCGAGACAACTGGGCAACTTGGAGAGACCTCATCTCTACACTAAATCAAAAAACTAGCCGGGTGCGGTAGCGCGCGCCTGTAGTTCCAGCTACTTGGAAGGCTGAGATGGAAGGATCGCCAGAGTCCAGCAGGTCGAGGCTGCGGTGGCCAGGAGTGGCCACTGCACTCCAGTCTGGGCGACAGAGTGAGACTCCAACTCAAAAAATAATAATAATAATAATAATATCTAAATAGATTAAATAAATAGAAATATATCTGCATAATATTTCTATACAGAGGAAAACAGAAATATATATACACGTATACTTACAAATGTGCACTTGATTA
>CAUYQG010222135.1:0-14031 GCA_963574415.1 Tarsius wallacei
GGTCTCGCCAAGTTGCCCAAGCGGGTCTCGAACCCTGGGATCAGGCAATCCACTCACCTCAGCCTCCCCAAGCGCGGGATTACAGGCTGAGCCACGGAGCCCAGCTGCTTTACCCATATTCTTAAAGAATTTGTCAAGCCCTCGCTATTCTGTTGACTGATTTTTTTTTTTTTTTTTTTTTTTAGTTGGAGTCTCACTCTGTCGCCCAGACTAGAGTGCAGTTACACGCTCCCGACCACCGCAGCTCTTACCTACTGGGCTCCAGCGATCCTTCCGCTCAGCCTTCCAAGTAGCTGGGACTACAGGCGTGCGCTACCACTCCTGGCTAATATTTTGATTTATTGTAGAGATGAGGTCTTGCCAAGTTGCCCAGGCGGGTTTGTTGACTGAATTTATTTGAACTGACTGAATTTAAAAATTACATTAGTTCAGTTCCCTAGAATTCATATGTGGTCTAATCATGTAAGTACTTATAAGGGCCTATCTCTCAGACAGTAGTAGGAAACCTGTAATAAACATACTAATGCAATTTTTTCAGAAATATTTTCATATTAAACATAACTATTAATGAGTTTATTCAGCCTCTTTATGGAGTGGCAGAGTAAGATACTGGGGCCCTCAATTTTTGTTCAAATTCTTGTTCTGGCCGGGCTCAGTGGCTCAGCCTGTAATCCCGCGCCTTTGGGAGACCGAGGTGAGTGGATTGCCTGAGCCCGAGGGTTCGAGACCCGCCTGGGCAACTTGGCGAGACCGCATCTCCACAATGAATCAAAAAATTAGCCGAGCATGGTAGCGCGTGCCTGTAGTTCCAGCTACTTGGAAGGCTAGGTGGAAGGATCGCCGGAGCCCAGCAGGTCGAGGCTGCGGTGGCCGGGAGTGTGCCACTGCGCTCCAGCCTGGGCGACAGAGTGAGACTCCAACTCAAAAACAACAACAACAACAACAAAAACAAATCCTTATTCTACCACTTAACTCTGTCACCTTCCTCAAGGTATTGAAGCTCTCAACTGTGGCATCTTTGTTTACAAGTGATGAAAATAATAATACCTGGTGTTTGTGGTTATTGCGGAGATTAAGTAAGATACTGTATATAATTTATTTGGTCTACTTATGTCATAATAAGCGCTCATTTAATGTTAGCTATTTTTCCAGAATTTAACCAATGTCTAGCTATAGGACAAAAAAAATCTCATTAACTAACAATCAGGAGACTTCGCATAGATTAATAAATTTCAAATATAAATTATTGTTTTCTTGTAAAGGCAGTATAACAAAATAGAAATTTAAAATTTAAATCATCTAGTCTATTAGAAACAATAACTTTTTTATTTTCAAACAACAATATTTCATCTCATATAATCTTCTGGAAAAAATTAACACCATTGTAAGTATCGTAACACACCTTTAAAATAACCTATTTCCTCATATTTACTCATAATATTAGGGTCTGAAATCACCTAAAGTCATAGAATTTATATGATGATTTTTTTTATTAAAGTATAACAGGCACACAGAAAAATGGAGACATTGATGAGCATTCAGTTCATTGACTTTTTTTTTTAACAGAATGAATACCCCCTTGTAGCTACAAAATAAATTCAGAAATAGAATGTTACTAGCACCTCAGGTCCTATCACCCACTTCTTATCAGTATCTCCCTAAAATTAATCACTATTCTGACTTCTGTTGTCATTAATTAGTTTTTAATTTTTTTCAAATTTATATGACAATATGCATGTTCTTGCTTCTGTCTTCTCTTGTTCAACACTACGCGAGATTCATTCACTTTGTTGGAGCACTTTTATAGCAGCGCTTCTTTCATTTTCATTGTGAGCAGTATTTCATTACATGAATGCATGCTTTATTTATTTATTTATTTATTCTTGATACAAATAGGTTGTTTTCATTTATCTATTGTGCTAATGCTGCTAGAATATTCTTACACATATCTTCTTTGGGTCATACACTGTACTTCTGTTGGTTTTATACTTAGGAGCGGAACTCCTCATCATAGGGTCTTGAGACTTAATTCAATTTCTATTAAAATATGTTGTTTTGGAAGTATCTGTTCAAGTAGTAATAAGTCAAGCTCTCAGAAATTCTCTAAGCAATTCTTTATTTTACAGATGGGAAAACAATAGCCTGTGTGGTAAAGAGACTTGTCAATGTATCTAAAAAGTACCAGAAATCAATGTGGAATGAAATCAGATTGAATATCACTTAGGCTGGCCACCATGCTCAATGCTGGGAACAACATGGTGAGACAAAAGAGCCATGATCTTGGTTTTTATAGAATACAAAATCTAGTACAGAAAGCAAATATAAAATAAAAGTTAAGGTAATGAGTTCATAATTATAAAAGAGTTGAGTGTTCTGAATAAAAGACATCTATAACAATACCACATGTTCTAAACTAGGAGTTCAAAGAAGTTTTAGGAAGTAAACTGAAACTGGTTTAAAATAATAAATAATAGTTAAATAGGAAAAGAGAGTGCTGAAAGGCACGTGCATAGAACCATGATGGTGAAGAGAATGCATCTTATGGCAAAATCTGGAGGAGGTGGTAAGCATTGTGCCTAGAGAGACAGGTAGCAGTGATATCATACATAACCTTTAGCCACTCATCATTAAGAATTTGGGATGATTTGCTAATAATAAAGTCATGGAAAGATTTTGATGAGGCGATGAGACAAAGTATGAAAAATAATCATTCTAAAAGTTTGAGACCAGCCTGGGCAACTTGGCAAAAACTCATCTCTACAATAAATTAAAAAATTATTCAGGCATGGTGGCATGCACCTGTAATTCCAGCTACTTGAAGGCTGAGCCAGAAAGATCACCTGAGCCCAGCAGGTTGAGGCTAGGGTAGCCATGATCACCTGAGCCCAGCAGGTTGAGGCTAGGGTAGCCATGAGTGTGCTATTGCACTGTAGTCTGGGCAACAGACTCTCCAACGCAAAAAAAAAAAAAAAAAAAAAAAAAAAAACATTCTGGCTGCTAAGTAGGGCATAGATTGGATGAGGGCCAACATAATGCAGAGTATATAATACCAGAAGTTCTGAAAAAAGAATGATACTATTTTGCACACACTTGTAATAGCAATAGCAATAGCAATAATGAGAAGCTGATTTACTACAGTGTTATTAGTAAGTAAAATCAGCAGCACTTGGTAATGGGTTGGATGGTGACCATGTTAACGAATGCATTGAGAATGATCCTAGGATTCTGGTTGGCTCAACTGTATAGTAAGTAACTGGTTAATTCTGGGAACAAAATCATCCTAGCTGTTGGTGTAGTTAAATCTAATGTAGTGCTTTTTAAAAACTATATTTAAAACCTGGAATTAAATCCAAGATCAAATTGAACTGTTTTTTGTCACCCTCAGAAATGCTAATTCTCCTCCTGACATGGCCCCAGATAAAAACATGGCCAACTTTTTCTCCTTTCTGGCATCAATTTCAAGTCTTCAGTCTTTTTTAAAGTATATTGATTGTGTATTTCAGTATGAAACACATTTTTGAAGGTGTTTAAAGAAAACATCTGTTGTATGTGCATATGAAATAGATCAATGGTAATCACCCACTCACTATGCACTGATCAATTTGAGTACTATTGAGATATCATTATGAATTTCTTCTCATTTTATATCCTATCATTACAGACACACTCTTTATGAATTTGTTCTGGATTTAGATTATTATCATAAATCTAATGAAAACATGCCATCCACATGAAGCTGTTACAGAAATGTCTATGAATGTTTTGACTCAATATAACAGTAGGTAAGAAATGCTTAACTGGATATATCTTCATAAACAAAAATGTCTCTAAATCATACAGCTACAATTTAGGATTCATTTAATATACAATTTGTCATATATAAGCTGTGAGTAACTCATACTTTATATTGTTCTAGTCAGAAACTAGATTTTGGATGACTACAGAAAGTATGCTTTCAAAAAGTAGAAATTCGTGAGAAATGAAGAGCTAAATATCTTTATTTCCCTCTACCTAGCTCTATTTTTCCTTTCTAAATTAATTCCACATATTACTGCCAGATATTTTTTCTAAAAATATATGTTTCATCACCACATCTTTGAATTACCTAAACACAAAAGCTGCTTCCCTTTATACACTGCATGAAACTGTTTCACATTTAAGACCTTTCATGAACTTTTCTTATCCTAAAAACGCCACTTTATTTCTTCCCATTTCCCAAAAGACTGGCATTACTGTATCAATGCCTGAACTTTTGTTCATGCTCCTGCCCACTCCCACCAGCTCCTGAAAAGGCCATCGCCTCTACAAATATTACCCATGATTCAAAGCTAAAACTGAAACCTAACTCTTCAATTAAATCTCCTGTAATTATTCTAGCTCACAATGATCATTTCATTTCTTCTATTACCTTGATTACACATATAATTAAAGTTAATTGGCTAAAGAAATTAATTAATTGGTTTGCAGGATAACAATTTTATCATTAATAGATATTATATGCTCTAAAGAAAGGGACCTTACCTTTTATATTTATGTGTCTGTATCACAATGCAAACCATGGAGGCTCTCAATAAAGAGATGGCCAATTGACTAATTGACTGATAAGAAAACTCTGAGATGTTTATCAAACACAATTTATTAATTTGGCTACATGATTGTTTTTTATTTTCTGAGATTATAACCTACTATTATGGTTTCAAATCAAAGTCACCTTAACAAGATAAGTCTGTGATGTGGACAGCTGATGATTATTTCCTGTTTATCAAATTAATTGAATAAATATTAAGAAGGAATATATAATGAAGAGCATAAAAACAAGATATAAATCATTAACCTCATAATTCTTTTTTCTTCAAACCTCTAGTTCTTCAGTATTTTCCAATTCCTTCTTTTTCTCAAAATAACCTAATGGTTAAATGATCATACTTAAGTGTAGTAAGAACTATAAAAAAATAACTGGACTAGGAATGAAAGTGTTTGTATTCCAGATCAATGATTATCATTCAATATCTGTTGGTTTCAAAAAAATACACTTCCTCTTTACAGAGCTGAATCCTCTTCCTGATTACAATGAGGATCATGATCCTCAGAAGTTTTTCACCCATGACTCCCAAGACCCTAAGATTTCAGATAATGCCTTGAGGACCACCCAGCAGGGGAAGAGGAGAGGGAATGAAAGAGATATTGAAGAAGGAAGAGTTTTGTGTGTCCATATGCTACTTCAATAAAGTAAATTCTGGCATTATGTATTTTATATATGGTCTGCAGAGTGAGGCTCAATTAGTCTAAAACGTGAGTTCTCTGTCTAAAAAGACTTAGTAAGTCACCAGACAAGTTGATTTGATAAATCTATCATCTAATAGCAGTTTGGATAGGAAACCATGTTTTAAATTATGATCATTTTCTTAAGATGAAATAAATGGACTGGAAGTTATAAGATATTCTAACATTATTGGTTTAACTTTCTTAATAAATTGGGCCCCTTTATCTGGAAAAAGATGGACACCCGAACAAAGGAGAGGTTCAGTGCTCAAATGATTGCCTATGCAAACCAGTTAGCCTGCCCACCAGGCATCTGTGTGCCACATACCAGCTACTTCCATGAAATGATTCTGTTTGCATCCCAGCTACCCCAAGTGTCCCTCAGGTAACCACTACTTTCAGTCACATTCTCAGAAATTAGTATTGACCTGGCTGACCCTAAATAAACCTAAAATTTAAGAATGTCACTTTGCCACCTCCAGTCTCCAATTTTAAAGGCTCACTCAAATTAAATTCATGAAGACTTTTGTGGCATTAAAGGCAGATGAAAATTGTGGTTACAATTTAAAACATTACATTACCTCTTCATTTCTTTCCAAAATTTTGTAGAATATCTTATATTCTAATATAAGATATTCTAATATGTAGACTATCTTATTCTTACAATGAATGGACACAGATGATCAAATTGTTTACAGATACCATGGAAATTCACTTTGTATATGTACAGAAGAAAGGAGATCTTTGTGGCTACTTTTGGTTACCAATTTTTTGTATTAAAAATGGCAACAATCTGGAAGGATGCTATTTCATATCAGTGGTTCATTTTCAGCAATATTAAAAATACATACATATTTCCAATAAAATCTTTGCAAAACAAAATATTATCAAGCTTTTGAAATAAAGCCAGTGTCATATAAGATATCTGCTATGAAGAATGTCTTGTTGTTATACAACATGGAAAAAAGAATAGGATAGATGGAAAAGAAAACAGAAACTTTTTATATTGAAAAATTAAATTACTGAAAATGTTTTGCACCAATTTATTCCCTGAAAAATATAGAGAATTTTTCCCTCTACTTCAAATGATAAACTGTTCATCTGGAAAACCAGAAATATTTTTGTACTCCACATGAGTCCTTAGAAACATCCTTTCTTCAAATGAAGTTTTTCCCAGCTGACTTTAATTAAGTGTAGAATAGTGTACCTGGATACTAAAAAATGAATGTAAATCAAATTACTGTCTAGACCAACAAGTTCTAATATTTCTCCTTACAGCTATATCCTGCTTTCAATGTCTTCATGGAAAGTTTCACCTAAATCAAATTTCTGATAATCAATCACACTTTAAATGTAGTAAAATAATTTATTGTTTAAAGGATTTTCCCAGAGTGATATGCACAACTCATCAGCCTTGTAAGTAACACACAATCTTTAACTGCTTTCACTGTTGTATATATCTGTCTTTATACTTAACAGATCTGCTTAAATTTAGGAATACAAAATTAAGCAAACGCTCAGATATCTTTTATTGTTATCTATGAAGGTGTCAGTTAAAATTGCAAGAGGGTTATTCAACCCCACAAGCACCATGATTCCCCAGTTTCCAAGAGCATCTGCTGCCAATGGCCATGCACCAAATCCTACCAAAACATTATCGCCATTTGAACAAGTTGAGTTTATAGTCCATGGCAGTGTGAGAGATTATTCACCATGGGGGACCATGGGAATGCTTAATAAAAGGCATTAACTAAATATGTGATATAGAATCTGGGGTTAAGTGATTTGGGGGAGAGTTCAAGGAAGCATAACTTGGATATACTCACAGGAAGTAGAGGTAATTCTATGATTGAATATATTAATACATCTTGTCTAATGAAGGAAAGAGTAGATCTTAAACCTATAACAGGTAAAAAAGAAGCAGTCACTCATATTAGACAGGAGATGGGTGTGTTTGGTATTTTGTGGCTTGGACAGTGTTCATGTGTGATCTATGTTTAGTCCCGGTTGAAGAGTGGTCTTATTTTTGTCTTATTCTGTCATGCTCATACAGTGTGGATGCTCTGTGAAATTGTTTACGTTCAACAGGGAAACATCTAGGCCCTACTATGAGCACAAACCAGCTGGTAGCAGCATCAAGTTCTGGTTGGTAGTACCATACCAAGCCAGCACCTGGATACCAGGGGCAACTTTCTTATTTCTTACTGTGAATGTGTTCAAACTTCTGGATAGCATTGTACTATTCTGCACAATGTTTTATGTAAATCATCAAATCTGTGTGTTTGATTTTTTTGTGTGTAAGTATATGGGTACAAAACTGCATATTTAATTTATCTGAGTAGGCCTATGTAACTCAGTATACTTCCAACAGTTTTAATGCATTAATTCAATGAATTTAGACTCATGCTATACATGGTATCCACATATTCTTTTTCCAGACATTTTGATTTCAAAAATTCTACACTGTGTTTGTATGTATTCTCATATTTCAATTTGAAGGTGGTAAATTATGGTCATTCTAACTACATAGCTATTAGTCACCAGGCACTTACACAAATTATCCAAAATTTGTTTTCAAAATCCTTATTGCTTTTAATGTGCATTCTCTTATTCAATGTTAAGCAAAGTGATTGGCTAGTGCCCAATGTCATGTTATTTATTTAATATTTGTTAATTACCATTTACTGAGTGCTATATGGCATGCAGTGTGCCAAGCATTTCCTGTAAAATAGCTGTTTATGCTGTGAGCAGTCCTATCACCCCAATTTCAGAGAGAAACATCATGGCCCAGAGACATTGTCTGTTGCTACAATCCACAGAAGATATGTGAGAGTGACGGCTTTGAACACAGACTATCTAATTTCTGAACTCATGCTCTTAAGCACTGTAAAACACTGGGCTATGTATCCTTGGAAAAAATGAAAAATTCAAATAGCTCATCTCTTAATTCCAATACCTCAAATTTCTACATGCAAAGTTGTAAATAGCAAACACAATAAAATATAGAGTTCACAGAAAATATAAAACATGTTTGAAACAGGTTACTCAAAGATATTCCTTAAAAAAGAATTGAGATAGATTTGGAAGGTAAGTATAATTTTGACCTAGAAGGATGACAGGAGCAATATTTGTGTTAGAGAATGAGATGTCATGAAAAAAAAATTATCTCTTTTAAGGAACCCAGCTAAGATAGTTTAGCTGGATCACCAGGTGAAAATAAAGGGGAGGAAAAAACTAAAAAGATAAAATTAGGTCCTTAGCAGAAGATATTGCATAGGAAACATTTAGATATTTCTCTGCAAGTGAAAGTACAGTGCTGCTTAAATCATAAGGCAAATATGATGACAGCTGTGGATTAAGCAGATTAACTTCAGTTTTCTACAGATTAAATATTACTTTGAACAATTCATGTGTATGTAGCTGGTGTTAACTTCCAAATGTTTTA
This sequence comes from Tarsius wallacei, assembly GCA_963574415.1. NCBI lineage: Eukaryota > Metazoa > Chordata > Mammalia > Primates > Tarsiidae > Tarsius > Tarsius wallacei. Next base: position 8,708 of record CAUYQG010222135.1, read on the forward strand.
CATAGAATAAACAGCTCTCGAAGGATCCGCTGTAGATGACAGTGGTGGCCAAGAGGCCAAATAGTCTAGGGGAGGATATAAATGAAAGAGGATCACTCTGATTCAAGAAACACACACACACACACACAGCCTAATCTTACATTCTATACAAATGATTCTGTATTTCCACACACCAGCATCAGCATCACCTCTGAAATTGAGTCCCACCCTAGAACAGTATAATCAGAAACTTTGGTAATGGGGTTTAGTGACATCTGTTTCAACCAGCCCTCCAGGTGACTTAGGTAAACCTTAGGCTTTAAGAACCTCTACTCCACACATCTCTACTCCAGTTGTAATCAATGTCAGCATCATAGGCATCACCTTGCTGCATAGTACAAATAACCCAACATTTGGGTCTCAACCCAGATGTACTGTATCAGAATCTGCCTGTAAACCAATTTCCTTAGCTGATGCATGGGCATATTTGACTTCGAGAAGAACCAACCCGTAAGGTATGCTAGGACATACATTTTTTGGACTGTTTTCTGACTAGTATGTATTAAAGAATCTTTCTATGTAGTCAAGGTAACTAATATGTTAGGGTTTTTTCCATTATGTTCTCTCTAGACCACTAGCATACTCTCCCATTTCTTTCCCTTCTCTATACTTGAAACCCAGTCTGACACTGCAGTAACATATTCCATGTGCCAAACTCAGCAAAGAAGTACTACACCTACTTTCTTCTGCTGAATATAGGCATCTCAAAACATTCAGCTTTGTGTCTTACTACTCAATCACTATTTAATCAATAATTTTTGTCCTTGGTTATGCCCGTATCACTGTTAGTACTATTTTAAAAATTCTTATCATCCCCCTCTCTCTGCCACACACAGACATACTGAATTAGAATTTTGGCAGTTGATTCAGCAATATGTATTATTAGAAACACCAGGGTGGAGAAACTTTACTACTTTAACTTCTTACAAAATGCATTCTGGTTCCAGAACACAATAGTAATATAATCTCTAAGCAATTCAACACTGTTGCCAAATACAATGTTTTTTTCTTAGAACATTTTTTGGCATATTACAGAGTATCATACAATGGACCATCATTCACTTTTGATTTAGAAATCACTAACCTTGGGTGATTGAGCTATTGGCTGGCTTTTTAAAATATATGTGTGTCTCATAACCATACTTATTTTTAAAAGCTTATTTTCATTCCTCCCGTAGGCATTCAGATGACATTTGAAAGTAGATCACTTTTCAAAATTAATTTCTCTCTTATGATTGTCATTTTGAAAGCTGTCCACAATATCCTTCTCTTGCTAATTATTTACCCTAACCTTTGTACTACATCCTTGAGAAGTAAATTAATCTTATGATATCATGTGTATCTCTTGCTTAGAATAACATTTAAGTAGGTTATGTCTACATTACTTACCCCAACTTAATTTTCCTAAATCTTCACTTTTTCTTCTGTTTTAAGGTCAACCAATAAAAGAGTCATTTGGATTAATAAGTCCTTTTTCAAAAAAAGTATAAGCAATACCAAGAACTTTATAGACAGGATTAAGATGGCCAACATGAAGCGCTAGAGTGAGTTTCTCTTACAGAGTAAACCAAGATAGAGAGAGTTTCCTCTCTCTATTAGAATTTTTTTAGAATTATAATTTCTCTTGTTCCAGAGAGGAACAAGACAAGCAGTATGCCCCATGACTCTTCAAAGAAGTGATAATAAGCACAGAGTGCAAAAAGGAAAATCTACCAACCTGGATTGGAACTAGCTAAACTCTCGCCTGCACCACCACAGTCCACAGGCAGCTTCTGGATGCAGTGGAGAAGGTAATTGAGAGGAATTTTGGTGTTCTGGGCTCCTGCTGTGGACTTGGAGGGCCCCTTGAGCCTTGTAGTACTCCAGTCCCCCATGGGAAACTGCCTTACACACAGCCTTGCTCTTCCGAAGTCCACATGGAGTGGTGCAGGAAAAAAGAAAGCCTTGAGCAGCACCAGGAACCATTTCCCAGGAACACAAATCTTGGGGCCTATGCAGCTGATTTCTAGCTGTCCTGGGAGGAGACATTCTCCAAGGACAAACTCTTCAGTTTCAGACCATTCCTGAGTGGGGCTAGTGGTCATGAGAACACCTGAGACTCTGAGGCTGGCTGCACTTTGACCTTCACAAGGAAAATTGGCTGAGGCCAAGGTGGGACGCCAAGGTGGGAAGCCAGGTGGGGCTTGTCACAATAGCATCTTCTCTCTCCCTTGTAAACTCTTCTGTGCCCAGCACAACAGCATTACTCCAGTGGCCTAGAACTCCTTCCTAATCCTCATTGGGACAGCCAAGTCTGCTCCCTTGTGAATGCTCAAACTCCTCTCCCCCACCTCCACACTCCTCTCGAAGACTCAAAACAGAGAACTTGAGTAATCCCAGAGCCTCACCTTCCACCTAGGTTGTCTGGACACTTCCTTGAAGCAACACACACCAAGAATAAAGCCCACAACTACCATCACAGCTAGCTTTCTCTCACAAACACTGCCTTCTGGCCAGAGTTCAACATTACAGTCCACTACATGGGTTGTAATATCTTAGCTTTGGGGAAGGCCTGATCCAAACCTTAGTAACACTATTTCCAAGCCACTCCCACCACTCAGGACATAGTGAGCCGGTGCGGATACCCAGCACAAGAACTGCCACAGCTTACAATTGAGAATCTCACCACACCAAAATTATATATAACCAAGGAAAGCCTATAGTGCCTATCTGAGCCCCTTCCCTACTTCAAATAAGAGAAAACGATCTACTCAAATGAGAAGAAAACAAAAAAATAATTCTGACAGTATGAAAAAAGAGTTCTCCAACAACTCTAAAAGTCCACATAAACACTTCAGCAACAATCTCTAACTGAAATGAAATTTTTGAAATTCAAGACATAGAATTCAAAATTATATAAAGTTGATCAATGAACTTCAGGAGAAAATTAAAATCCAACATAAAGATAAAAATCTCTGCAGGCCATAATTGAAAAATTCACCAGAGATAAAATTCACCTTAAAAAAAAAAAAGCTGAAATTCTGGAACTGAAAGAATCATTTAGGGAAGTACAAAATGCAATGGAAAGTTTTAACAGTAGACTAGAACAATTAGAAGAAAGGATCTCAGAACTTGAAGACAAGGCATTTGAATTAACCCAATCAGATAATGATTTAAAAAAAAGAATCAAGAGAAAAGAACAAAGTCTCCAAGAAATGTGAGATTATGTAAAACATTCATACCTAAGACTCAGAGATGTTCCTGAGGAAGAAAAGAAAGCAATAGGTTTGGAAAACCTATTTGGGAAAATAATGGAGTAAAATTTCTCTGGCCTTCCCAGAGATCTAAACATCCACATACTAGAAGTCCATTGCAAAATGGTTGTCCCCAAGGCATATAATCATCCAGTTATGCAAAACTAATGTGAAGTAAACATTTTTAAGAGCAATGAGACAAAAGCATCAAACAACTTACAAAGATAAACCTATCAAACCAATAGCTGACTTCTCAGAAGAATCTCTACCAGCCAGAAGGGATTTGGGCCCCATCTTTAATCTTCTCAAACAGAATAATAGTCAACCAAAAATTTTGCATCCTGCAAAGCTAAGTTTTATAAATGAAGGAGAAATAAAATCTTTCCAAAACAAGCAAATGCTGAGGGAATTTGACACCACTAGACCAACTCTACAAAAAATACTCAAAGGAATTCTAAGTACTGAAACAAAAGATTGAAATACACCAATAGAAAAATGCTGGATATCATAAACCTCACAGGCCTTATGAAGCACTGATACAATCAAGAAAATAAATAAATAAATAAATCCAGTAACAACCAGTATGAGAAATTATCTTATCATGATTAACTCTGAACATAAATGGTCTCAACACCACACTAAAAATATGCAGGCCAACAGAATGGATGAAAAAACACAACCTAAATATCTACTGTCTCCAGGAGACCTACTTGACTCACAAAGATACCTATAGACTCAAAATAAAGGGATAGAAATGCGTATTTGAGCAGGAGTAGCTATTCTCATATCAGATAATACAGACTTTAAATTAGCAACTTAAAAAAAAGGCTAAGATGGTTATTATATAATGATAAAGGGATCAATCCAACCAGAAGACATAACCATTTTAAATATATATGTGCCTTACGCCAGAGCCCTCAGCTTAATAAAACAAATTCTACTAGCCTTTTAAAAAGGCATAGACAGCAATACAATAATAGTGGGAGACTTCAATACTCCACCAATAGGAATAGAGAGAACATCAAGGCAGAAAGTCAACAAAGAAACATTGGAGTTAAACTGGACTCCAGAGCAAATGGAAATAACAGACATCTATAGAACGTTCCATACCCAATCTACAGAATATACATTTTTCCCATCAGCACATGGAACATTCTTCAAGATAAGACCACATGATAAGCCACAAATCAAATCTCAATAAATTTTAAAAAATCAAAATCATATCAAACACCTCCTCAGAACCACAGTGGAATACAACTAGAAATAAACACCAACAAGAACTCGTGAATGATCCTTAGGTAAGCAATAAAATCAAAACAGATTTAAAAATTACTTGAAATTAATGACAACAATGAAACAATTCATCAAAACCTCTGGGACACAGCCAAAGCTGTGCTCAGAGGAAAATGTTTAGCATTTGAGGCCTACGTTAATATAACTGAAAGATCATATATCAACACCTAACACCACACCTCAAAGAACTACAATTTATTTTATATCCTGAGACTTTGCCAAAGTCCTTTATCAGGGTAAGGAGGTTTTTGACAGACTCTCTTGGGTTTTCAAGGTATACAATCATGTCATCTACCATAAAAAAGAGCAAAATCATGGATTTCGCAGCAACTTGGATGGAACTAGAATCTATAATACTGAGTGACCTCTCACAGAAACAAAGATCAGAGTATCACATGTTCTCACTCATATAGTGAACCTTGAACATCCAACGTAATGCTATAAGAAAATGACTGACAGTGGTGGGAAATTACGGGGAGGGGAGGGGAGGGGGGATGGGATTGATGATACTCAATATCTGCCTGGGGACGGGGAGACACCTTTTATCACCAAGGGTGTCTGAACAAAGCATATTTGTACATCTAATCCTTAACTGTACCCCACATCTTTACAATACAAAAGTTCTAGTTAAAATAATGTGTTGGCCAACAGACACATGAAGAAATGTTCAACCTCACTAATCATCAAGGAGATGCAAATTAAAACTACACTGAGATACCACCTAACTCCGGTCAGAATGGCCATTATCAATAATTCAAA
>CAUYQG010222137.1:0-31550 GCA_963574415.1 Tarsius wallacei
ACAAAAGGGAAATAGGAAGGCGCTGATAACAGAAATAACAGCAGTAAAGAATACTGTGATGGAAATAAATAACAAACTAATAAGCATGGAAAGCAGAATTAGCCAAGGAGAAGAAAGAATCTCAGAGCTTGAAGACCAAAATACAGAACTAACCCAAACTGTCAAAAACATAGAAAAGAAACTTAAAAAGACTTCAAGAGATGAACCATTACTTCAAGAGACTGAACCTAAGAGTAATTGGCCTTTTATCATCACGTAGTTGCCTTCTGTATCTTTTTTTAATTTTTGATACCTTGAAGGATATTTTGTCTGAGATTATGATTGTGACTCTTCTTTTCTTTTGTGTTCCGTTCACCTGAAAATTTGTTTCCCATCCTCTTACTTTGAGTCTGTGAGTGTCCTTTCTAGTGAGATGAGCCTCTTGAAGGCAACAAATTGTTGCCTTGTTATATTTTTTCCATTTTGCCATTCTATGTGTTTTCAGTGGTGCATTTAGTCATTCACATTCAGGCTAATTATTGAAGTGTGAGAGTTGATCCCTATCATAATGTTCTTACAGAGTTGTTGTTGTTGTTCCCGTATGTTTGTTTTCCTTCTTTTGGTCTTGGTGTTGGTTCCTGTTTGTTTTTAATCTTTTTCCTGTACTCTTGTGAAGAACGTTTTTGTTCTTTTTTCCTTTTCTTCTGTGTTCAGTGCTTTCCTAAGTGTTTCTTGTAGAGGGGGTCTGATGGCAGCATAAGTTCTTAGGGTTTGGATATCTGGGAAAGATTTGAATTCTCCCTCACTGATGAAGCTTACCTTGGCTGGGTTAAAAAAATACTGCCCTCTTGTGGCAGGTTTCATAATTGATCCTCTACTCATGTCTCTTCTGCAGAGCTTCCACCTCTTTCACTCTCTTCTCAGTGTCCGGGGCAGGGAAAGAGGAGGGGCAGTGGAGGAGGGTGGGTCTGCAGTCCTCCCCTCCCACTCTCCTATGGTCAGGGGGATCTCCTCTGGTGGGTAAGTGCGGGAATGTCTCTTCCCCAGGTATGTACTCACAGGGGGTGCCCCAGCCAGGCCTAGCCTGGAGTAGAGTTCTCCTATTGTGACTGATATCCAGGCTCCACCTGGGTTTGTCCCTCTCAGGTGTAGCCCAGCTGTGTTAGTCGGACACTCAGAGGATTGCTGGGGAGGAGGGGGTCTGGGCCAGTGACAGACTCACCACTGACCTCTTTAGAGTTCTTCTTTTGTTCCACTGCTGGACCCTGGTAGGAGGTGGGGTGTCTAGGACACAGCATTCGTCAGATTCCCTCCAAAGTTTGTGCTTCCAGGATATTCCCTCTGGGTCACGATCAAGCCATCAGTAATTGATCTACCTGTCACAAAGATCAGGTCTGTTGCTCCGTGGTGGGCAAGTCAGAGCACTTTCCTGCCCCACATTCAAGTGTTTGCCTATACTCTTTAAAGTGCACTCTCCCTTTCTTTCTTTTCTTCTCTGTCTTCTCTGCTCAATAACTTTTTAAGCATCTGTTGTCAGACTGGTCTAGAAGAAGTGGGGTGCTCCCTGATAATTCCATCTTTGGTGGGATTCTGTCTTGGGGCTCCCTCCACAGCCACTGCCACCAATGCACGGCCAGGTGCTGAAGTGGTGAGGCAAAGCCTGGGACCCGCATTCTCACCTGCTGCAGTGGTGAGACAGAGCCTGGATCAGTAGTCTTCTCCGCAACTTTTTCACAGGAAAACTTTGTCCATTAAATTAAAAATGACACTCAGCTTCTGTGACCTGGGAAGAGTCAGGGATGAAGCAGAGAAGCTGCAGCACCAGCTGTTGCTCCAGGACCCTGGCCACTTGCTCATGAGCCCCCACTTAGTCTCTCCCAGCATTTTCTTCCAAAAAGGATTTTGTTAATTAAAAAATATAATGACACTCGGCTTCTGTGTACCAGGAATCACTAGGGTCCAAGCCCAGCAGCTGCTGCACCAGTAACTGCACCAGGAAAGCCCCAGCCACTAGCTCCCTAGCCTTCACTCAATCAGCCACTCACATGCCCACTCACTCACCAGCACATACGCAAAATTTTCCATGCACTCACTCACATTGGAACTCACATAGTCCAAATGGCTTAGCTGCCATCTCTCTGTGTTCCACTCCTGCTTTCTTCTACTTTCCATTTTCCTGAAAATTTATTTTCCAGTCTTCAATTTTGAGTCTGTAGGTGTCCTTTGTAGTGAGATGGGTTTCCTGGAGGCAGAAGATTGTTGGATTGTGCTTTTTATCATTCTAAGTATTTTCACTGTGCATTTAGTCCATTCATATTCAGGCTGATTATTGAGAGGTGAAGTTTTATTCTTGTCTTAGGGCTTTAGAAGTCTGCCTTTACTTTTAACTTTTGCATTAATAAATGTGAGTGTTTTCATTTTTTGTGGGTTTACAGTCTGCTCTTTTGAATCTGTGTTTGCCTATACTCTTTAAAGTGTACTCTCCCTTTCTTTCTTTTCTTCTCTTTCTTCTCTGCTCAATAACTTTTTAAACATCTGTTGTCAGACTGGTCTAGAAGCAGAATATTCTCTTAGGGATTGGACGTCTGGGAATGATTTCAATTCTCCATCATTCATGAAGTTTAGCGTGGCTTGGGTAGGAACTTACTGGTTGGAATTGCTTATCTTTGAGACATTAAAACTTAGACTCCAGTCTCTTCTGGCTTGTAGTGTTTCTAGGGATAAGTCTGGTGCTATTCTGATTGGTCTTCCCCAGTAGGCAATCTGATCTCTCTCTCTCTCTCTCTCTCTCTCTCTCTCTCTCTTTTCTTTTATGTATAGTTTGTGTAGGCAAATTACTATGTTTCTAGAGGTTAGTCTTCTCATGTGATGCCTCGCAGAAGTTCTCTGAATTTCTGTGCTTAAATGGCCATTTCTCTGGCAAAATGAGGGAAGTATTCTTGGATGAGCCCATGAAATGCTTGCTCCAAAGTGCTCTCCATCTCCCTTTCTGCTTCAGTTATACCAGACAGGTGTAGGTTTGACCTTGATATAATCACACAACTCTTGAGTTTTTGTTTTTAACAGATTGGGTTAATTCCATATCTTGATCTACAAGCTTAGTAAATTCTGCTTTCCGTGCTTGTCTGTTATTTATTTATTTCATGGATGAAGTTTCTTACTAGTCAACCTTTCTGTTACACTTTCATTAAGTTTTGCTTTCTTGCTTTTTTCTGATTTTTGTTCATGATTTCCATCCTCTCCCTAGTCTCTGTGGCTGTCTTCTGGGACCCATCTTTTTCAAAGATTTCCAGTTTTTGAGCTTCAAGGGCTGTTTTTGTGGATACTGTCTCTTTAGAACTTGGTGGGTTACCTATGTTCTTCCGTTGATTTTTTTTCTAATTTGTGATGGTTAGCATGTCAGACAGATGCACCCTAAAGGAGAACCCTGTCAAAGAAGAAACCATCCTCTGCTCCACCTAGGCTTGGATCCCACAACTGAACCCTGACGAGGTGTCCTCTTGTGTGGCATTGACATTTTGTGCACTGGTAGACCAATGGTAGAGGAGTGGACCATTCAGCACTCACCATTACACTTTTCCAGCTGGATCCTCCACTCCTGAGCACACCTTTTACCCCATGACTGGGTCAGGTTTGGGGATAGGACTTCTGGAATTCTGTACCCACCGTATCACTCTGGAGAGAGATGTGGAACTCACCACCTGGCCTCAAGGCACCATTCTGCTGCTCCATGTTGCGAACCCCCAAGGTACTTCTCGGCCCCAGGATACTTCTCTTTCTAGCTTTCAGGTCAAAGGCAGAATGCCTGCACTGTCTCCTCCAGTGGATCTCAGCCTCTGATTCCCTCGTTTAATTCCCACCACAGCCTCTGCTGCCAACCCCAGCCACTTGTTTCTACTCCTAGAACTCCAGTTTCTTGGCTTGCAACAAGTTCTCAGTTTCTCTGGAGACCACAGTTGTGGTAACGTGTGGAGCTGGGGCGGCATCAGCTCCCTCTCTGTCAGGTACCACAGTCTCTATGTTCCTACTCCCAGTGGGGAGTCAACATGGTCTGGCCTGGTGTGAAAGATGGTTGTGGCGAGGCTGTGAGCTGAGTGATGGCTGCTCCCTGTGGCTTCCTCCGAGGAGGGCTTTTTAGTTTCCAAAAAATAGCTCTCATTCCTGTGCCATGGGAAGCAGCAAATTTTGAGCAGTGACAGCAGCCGCTACTTCACTGGGAGAGCCAGGACCACCACTCCCAGACACTCTCACACCCACTTACACACACACATTTATCTTTACACACACTCATTCACACAGAGACTCCCAGCAGCTCAGCCACCATCTTCCCACAATTCCCCAACTCAACTTCCAAGAATCATTTTTAAAAGGCAAATTTTTCAAAAGAGACTTTTTGGTTTGCTCACAAGATTAGCAAATATTAAAGTGGGACCCAGCAATGGCTGAGGGAAAACAGACATTCTTCTACCAGTACAACCTTTCAGAGCGACCAGTCATGATTGATTAAAACATTAAATGATCCAGTGATGGCAGCTGCATCCTTTAGCCCTTAAAAATACTCATTAAGTGCTCACTGATACACATGTAAAACAGGTATCACCCAAACTCTGACACAGCAAAAAAACTGAGAAGAGACCAAGCACAGAAAGATGGAATTGTGCCAATAAACAAATGACCCACTAAACTACTGGGCATTCAGATAGAGAAGTTCGCCACATTTTCCACTATGCTCTCTCCAACAAAAAGACATGCTGCAAAATCATACAAAAATGGTAATATCTGTCTCTGTGTTTGTTGGAACAAATCTTGACATAACAAATCTATCTGGAAATATGAAGATCAGGAATAAGAAGATCCTGTTGGGGAGCCCACAAGGATCACAGGGGACTTTCACATTTTATACATACTTCTGAATCCTTTGAATCTCTTTTTAAAAATTGAGTACACGAGCCGGGCATGGTGGCTCAGCCTGTAATCCCACGTTTTGGGAGGCTGAGGTCAGTGAACTGCCTGACCCCGCAGGTTTGAGATCCACCTGGGCAACTTGGCGAGACCTCATCTCCACAATAAATCAAAATTAGCCGGGCTTGGTAGCACGCGCCTGTAGTTCCAGCTACTTGGAAGCCTGAGGCGGAAGGATCACAGGAGCCCAGCAGGTCGAGCCCACTGCACTCCAGTCTGGGTGACAGAGTGAGACTCCAACTCAGAAAAAAAGATTGAGTTCATGTTCATTTTATAATCAGAAAAATATCAGGAAAGCACAAAAAGAATAAGCAAGCATGGAATTCTGCCAAAACCCCAAGAAGCTTGTTGAACAAATAGGACTGGTAGAGGCTGGGCATGTGGGTCTATAGAAAATATGCAGGTGGGACTGACAGAGGCTGGGCGTGTGGGACTGATTTAGATCACACATGTGGGACTGCCAGAGACTGGGCGTGTATGTGAGAATGATGGAGAATGGACATGTGCGACTGATCAGCACTAGGAATGAACAACTGGTGAAGGCTAGGCATGTGGAACTAATGGAGACTAGTCATGTGGAGCTGATTGGCACAGGATGTGAAACTGATGGAGACTAGGCATGTGGGCCTGCTAGAGACTGGGCATGAGGGACTGGTGAAGGCTGGGCAGATAGAGCTGATGGAGACTCGTTTTGTGGGACTGATGGAGACTGGCCATGTGGGACTGATGAAAAACGGGAATGTGGGAATGGGAATGGTAGAGACTAGGCATGTGGGGAATGTGGGAATGGGAATGGTAGAGACTAGGCATGTGGGGCTGATGGACACTGAACATGAGGGATTGGTGGAGACTGGGCTGTGGGACTATTGGAGACTGGGCATGAGGGACTGACAGAGACTGAGCATATCAAACTCATGGATACTAGACATGTGGCTGACAAAGACTGGGCATGTAAGACTGGTGGAGGTTCGGCAAGTGAAACTGGTAGAGGCTGGACGTGTATGATGAAGGCCTATGGGACTGCTGAAGCCTGATATGTGGAACTAGGCATGTTAGACTGCTGGAGCCTGGGTGTGTGGGACTAGTGTAGACTAGGCACATGAGACTGAAGGAGAATTGCTATGTGAACTAAGGGAGACTGGGTGTATGGGACTGATGGAAACCGGGTATTAGAAGTAATGGACACCGAGCATGAGGGGCTACTGGAGAACTGGTATTTGTGGCTGATGGAGACTAGGCATGTGCCACTTCTCAAGTTTGGGAACGTGGGACTGTTGGGGGCTAGGCCTGTGGGACTGAAGAGGGCTGAGGATATGACACTAATCAAGAATAGGCATGTGGGACTGATGTGAACTGGGCATGTGACACTGATGCACACTCAGCATATAGGACTGAGGAAGACGGGACATGAGAGATGGGTGGCATTATGGAAACATGGTACACTGAATGTAAAAAGACACACAGATGGGACTAGTAGGGCTTGGGCATGTGAAACTACAGGGCAAGTTGAACCGATGGAGCCTGGGCACGTGTAGCACTGCTGGAGGATGGCCATGTGAGACTGCCTGAGGCTGTTGTTGTGAGACTGTTGCAGGGTGGGCAAACAGACTGATGGGGCCTGGGCCTGAGGGTCTGCTGCTATTTGTGAGCAACTGACAGAGACTGAGCATGTGAGATTGACGAAGACTGAGAATTTGGGATTTACGAAGATTAGGACTACCAGGCTGAGCACATGAGACTGCTGGAGGGTTGGCCTGTAGGAGACTAGACATGTGGCTGCGTAGGGCAGTTGGCATGTGGGACTATTTGAGACTGGACATATGGGGCAGATAGAGACTGAGCATGTGAAACTGGTGGAGACTAGGCATATGTCAGTGATGCAGATGAACCTGTAGGACTGAAGGGGACTAGGGATGCAGGACTGATGAGACTACTGGAGGTCAGCTATGTAGGACCGAAGAAGGCTGGACAAGTAAAACCGACAAAGCCTGGTAATGAGGAACTGCTAGAGACTGGGCATACGGCCCTAGTGCAGAGAGAGAATGTAGACTGGGCATATGGTACTGGTGAAGAGTGAGGATGTAGGAGGCTGGGCATGTTGAACTTGTGGAGACAGGGCATGTTGGATCGACTGGGGATGTGGGACTGGGAAAGACCCGGAAGGTGGGATGAAGGAAGCTGGGCATTTCAAAGTGATGGAGGCTGAGCAGTGAGATCGATGAAGTTGACATGTGAGACAGGTGAAGGCTGGGTATGTGGGACTGATGGAGGCTGAACTTGTAGAACTGATGAGGACTGGGTATGAAGGACTGATGGAGGCCGGGTGAGTGGGTCTGATGGAGACTGTGTATGCAACATTGATGGGAATACAAGACTAGCTGAGGATGGTCATGAGAGACAGCTGGAGACTGGGCATGTGGGACTTGTGGAAGCGAGGTAAGTGGAACTGAAAAAGGCTGGGCACGTGGAGTGGTTGGAGACTGGGCACCTGGAAGTGATGCTTTAGAGAATAGGCATGTGAAACTGATGGAAACTGGGCACTTGGAATGCTTGAGGCTGGGCATGTGGGACTGATGGAGACTAGACATGTGGGATTGATGGAGACTGGGCACCTGGGAGTGCTGGACACTGAGCATGTACGACTGATGGAGATTAGGTACACAAGACTTGGGACTGATGGAGGCTGGGCATATGAGAGTGATGGAGACTGGGTTTGTGAAACTCTTGGAGCTGGGCCATGTGGGACAGCTGTGACATGGGCAAGTAGACTTTTGGAGGTTGGACAAGTGGAACTCATGACGGCTGGACAAGTAGGACTGAAGACGTTGGGGTGTGGGTGTCTGATGAGGCAGAGCGTGAAATCAGATATAGTCTTGGCAACTGGGACCGATAAGATGGGGCATGGTAATGCTAGAGGCTGAGCATGTGGGACTTACAAAGACTAGGGTCTACAGGATTGGTGGAGACTGGGCACGTAGGGCTAATGGGAGCTGGGCATGTGAGACTTATGGAGACTTGGCATATGGGGCTAATGTAGACTGGGCATATGGGAATGCTGGAGACATGTGGAACTGATGGAGTTTAGGAATGTGAGCATTATGGAGACTGGGCATGTGGAAATGATGGAGAGTGGTAGAGATGGAGGCCTGGCTACATATGTAGGACTGATGGAGACTGGTCATGTAAAAATAATGGGGAATAGGCATGTGAAGCTGCTAAAAACTGGGCACCTTAAAATGATTGAGGCTGGGCAGGTAAGACTGGTGGGGAATGGGCAAGTAAAACTGCTGAAGGGCCATCTGGGACTGCTAGGGGATATACTCGTGGGAGTGCTGAAGGCTGGACAAGTTTAACTGATGGAGGCTGGGCATGCCAGAATGAAGAAAGCTGGACATGTGTGACTGATGATTTGCATGTGGGACTAATGGTGGTTATGCATCAGAGACTGATTGAGGCTAGGCATAGAAGACTGATGAGGCTCGGAAGGGAGAGCGGGTGGAGGCTGGGAATTTATGACTTATGGAGACCTGGTATGTGAGACTGATGGAAGTTAGACATGTGGGGCTGATGGAGACTAGGCAGGTAAGACCGATGAAAGTTGGGCATGTGGAACTGATGGGGGTTGACATGTGGGCCTGGTGGCAACTAGAAAGGTGGGAATGGTGGAAGCCGGACATTTGCAATTGGTGGATACTGGGCGTGTCAGGTTGATAAAGACTGGGTATGTGAGACGGATGGGGACAAGACATGGTTGGGACTGATGGAGCTGGGCACTTGCCACTGATAGAGACTAGATATATTGGAGTGATAGAAGCTGGGCATATGGCACTCATGGACCTAGGGCACATGGGCCTGCTGGAGACCAGGCAGGTGGGGTGTGAGGAGACGGGGCATGTGGGATGGACATGCAGGACTGATGGTGATTAAGCAGACGCAACTGGTAGAAGTTGGGAATGGGAGACTGCTGGGGGCTGAGTATGTGCTGAAGGATGAGCAGGAGGAATCGAGAGAGACTGGTCAAGTGGGGGTGATGGAGATTAAGCATGTGGGTAGGATAGAGACTGAACATGTGGTAATGATGAAGGGATGGAGGCCAGGCCTACAGAACTCATGGAGACAATTAATTTGGGACTGTCTAGGGACTTGCTGGAAACTAGGTTTGTGGCACTGATAGAAGCTGGGCATGTGGCACGGACGATGACTGGATATGTGGAACTGAAGTATCTGGAGACATGGGACTGATGAAGGCCAGTATGTGGAAATAATGATGGTTAAGCAAATAGAACTGGAGACTTGGCATAGAACCAATGGAGGCTGAACATGTAAGACAGATAGAGCATAGGGACTCTTGGAGGCAGGGCATGAAGGACTAATGGAGGCTACCCATATGGGACTAAAGGAGATTAGGCATATGGGAAGGATGGATACAAGGAATCAGAGAGTGATGCTGACTGGTATGTGGGACTTACACAAATTTGATATGTAGAACGGATAGAAATGGGGCATGTCAGACTAACAGAGACTAGACCTATGAGACTGATAGAAGTTGGGCATGTGTGACAGATGGAGACTGGCCATGTAGGACTGGTGAATACTAGGAATATGGCATTGATGCTGGCTTGGTATTATGCATTTTCAGAGTCTGGGCACGTGGGAGTGATGAAGTCTAGGTAAATGAGACTGCTGAAGTCTGGTCATGTGGGATATCTGGAGGCTGGTCATGAGGAACTGATGAAGCGTATGGGAATGCCGGAGACTAGATAAGTGGTACTGATGGATACTCACCATGTGGAACTGGTGGAGACTGGATATGTGGGACTGATGGGGAGTAGGCAGATGTGACTGATAGAAACCAGGTATGCGGTACTGCTGAAGAACTGGTATTGGGGGAATGTAAGAGTGATGGAGACTGGGCATCATGGACCAGTGGCGACTATTCATGTGGGATTTTGGAAGTCTAGCAAATGTAAAAACCTGGGAATGTGGAACTAATGGAGCCTGGGCATGTGGGAGTGATAGAGACTGAGCACGTGGGATAGATGGATACTGACCATGTAGGACCACTGGGACTGGGCATGTGTGGCTGGAGGAGACTGGATTTGTGGGAAGGATGGTAGCTAGACATCAGTGACTGATGGAGACTGGTTGTGTGGCACTAGAAAAGGCTTGGCATGTGAGAAAGGTAAAAGCTGAGCACGTGGGACTGTTTGAGGCTCAGCACATGGCGCTGGGGGAGGCCAAATGTGATGGATTTGCGAAGGTGGTCATGTGTCTGCTGGAAGTGAGGCATGCAGAACTTTTGAACTGATGGAGCAAAGGCATCGTATCCTGATGGAGGCGTGGCATTCAGACTGATAGAGAATGGGCATGTTGTACTGACGGAGCCATGGCAGGTAGGACTGGCTGAGACTGGTCAAGTGGGATTGGCTGAGACTATGCAAGTGGGACTGATGGAGACTAGGCACGTGGGAGATTGGCATATGAAATCAGTGGATACTGATCCTGTAGGACTGGTGGAGAAAGGGCATGTGGGCCTGATGCGAAGGCTGGAGCTGTGGGACTGATGGGTATTTGGAGTGCTGGGAGGATGGCAACTCAGCTTGTGGGGCCTGGAGACTAAGCAGGTGGGACTTATGGATCCTGGGCTTTTCTGACTACCGCACACTGACCATTTGGGACCAACAGATACTGGGTGTGCGAAACTGATGAGAAACTGATGTGGCTGGACTGATGAAACAGATGAAGGCTGGACTTGTGTGCTTTCTGTGAAGTAGGTGTGTGGGACTGATGGGGACTATGCATGTGAAACTGGTAGAGGCTGAGCATGTGGGACTGGTGGGTGGGGTTTGGGCATATAGGACTTATGGAGGCTGGGCATGTGGGACTGATGGATTCTGAACATATGGGCCTGGTGGAGACAAGGCATATTGGATGGATGAGTGCTGAGCATCAAGGATTGCTGGAAAGAGGGCATGCAAGCTAAACAAGGCTGAGCATGCAGCATGCAAGGCTGAGCATGCAGGAGGGAGACTAGGTGTGTGGTACAAGTGAAGACTGGGTATGTGGGACTCTTGGAGGTCGGCAAGTGGGCCTGACAGAGGCTGGGCATGTGTGACTGATGAAGACAGGGCACGTGGGACTGATAAAGGCCAGGCATGTGGGACTAGTGGAGACTAGATATGTGGAACTGGTAGAGAATTGGCAGGTAAGACAGATGGCGACTGGTTTTGGGGACTGCAAAAGACTGGACATGTGGGACTGATGGAGACTAGGTATGCAGGACTGAGGGAGACTGGATATGTGGAGCTGGTGAAGGTGGGGCATTTGAGAAATATGGAGACTGGGATTGTGAAACTGCTAGAGGTTGGGCACGTGTGACTGATGAAGCCTGGCACGTGGGAATGCTTCAAGATGGACATGTGGGACAGAGGGAGAGGAGACTAGGCATGCGGAACTGTTGGATATGAGGCGTGTTAAGTTGGTTGAAATTGAGCTATGAAACTGTGGAGACTGGGCTGGCGTGTGAGGCTGATGGATATTAGGAATGTTGGAGAGCTGGCTACAAGCTTGTGGGATGGTAAGGACTGAACAGGTTGGCCTGAGGGAGACTGGAAATCTGGGACTAAAGCAGCCTGAGCCTGTGGGACAGTTGGACTCCGGGCATGTGGGAGTAGTGAAGGCTGGGTATGCGGGACTTATGTAGACCAGGCATCTGGAACTGATGGAGAGTTGAAATATAGGACTGTCTGAGAACGGGCATGTAGGACTAGTGAAATCTGGGCATGTCGGACTAATGGGAGAATAGGCGTAAATAACTGATGGTTGGGCCTGTCAAACTGATGGAGAATGGGCGTATGGGTATGGTGGAGGTTGGGCATGTTGGATGAATGGATGCTGAGCATCGGAAATGTTGGAGGAGGTGTACGTAGAACGGATGGAAGCCAGACATATGGGACTAATGCAGACTAGCATTAGTACAGTGGAGACTGGTTATGTAGGGCTGCTGTAGGCTGGGCAGGTGGGACTGATGAAAGCTGGCCTCTTGGAACTTAAAAACAGGCATGTGGGACTCATGGAGACTGGATATGTGGGACTGGTTGAGACTGGGCATGTGGGACTATGGTGGCTTTGTATTAGGGAATTTGGGAGGCTTGGCATGAAAGATCGAGGAGGCAAGGCATATGGGACTGGTTAAGATTACCTGAGGGAGTCTGAGCACATTGGACAGGTACAGATTTGGCATGTGGAAATGATGGAGACTAGCAATGTGGGGTTCGCAGAGACTGTTCATATGAAGCTGGGTGAGGCTATTAATTTAAAAAATCTGGACACTGGGCATATGGGACTGACTGATGGAGAACGGGCATCTGGTACTAATGGAGGCCTGTCATGTGGGAAGACTGGTGGAAACTGAGCTTGTTTGACAGATGACGACTGGGCTTAAAAGGCTGATGGAGAGTAGGCATGTGGCACTAATGGAGGCTTGTCATGTGGGGGGACTGGTGAAGACCGAACTTGTTTGATGGAAGCAGGCTGGCCATATAAGGCTGATGAAGTCTGGGCCTGTGAGATTGATGGGATGCGGATATGTAGGACTGATGGATTCTTGACATGTGGGACTGATAGGAGTAGGCATATGGTATTTATGGATACTGAGCTTGTGGAAACTGGGCATGTCAGGATGCTAGAGGCTAGGCACGTAGGCTGGGCATGTTGGATGGATGGAGGCTGTGCCTGAGGAACTTCTGTAGGCTGGGCGTGTGAGTCTGGTTTGGCTGAGCATGTGGTATGGCTGCAGGCTGGCATGTGATACTAGATGAGTCAGGGTATATAGTACTGCTGGAGCCTAGGTATGTGGGACTACAAGAGGCTTGTCTTGTGGGAATGTTGGAGGAGAGGCATTTTGAACTGCTGGAGACTGAGCATGTGGGACTTATGGAATCTGGACCCATAAGAATGTTGGGGGCTGAACCTGTGAAACCGGTGGAAGTTAGGCATGTGGGACTGGTGAAGACTAGGCATCTGACACTGATGGAGGCTGGCTGGGGCTAAGCATGTCAGATTATTTGGAGACTGGGAATGTGGGCCTGACGGAGCCTGAGAATGTGGGACTTGTGGATGTTGGGTAGGTAGGAATGATGGTGCCTGGGCCTCTGGGCCTTGTGGAGGCTGGTAATGTGGAAGTGCAGGAGGTTGGTGACATAAAATTTACAGAAACTGGACATGTAGTCCTATACGTGGAGAAACTGGGACAGGTGGAGGTTGGGGGGGGGGGGGAAGGGGGGAGTTTAGGCTTGTGGGACAGTTGGAGGCTGGGATGAGGGACTGGTGGATGCTGATCATATGGAAATGCCAGAGTCTGGACATGTGAAACCCGTGGAGACTTACGTATATGGGACTGGTGAAGACTGGGCATAGGTGACTGATAAAAATGAAGCACGGAAGCTGATGGACTCGGGGCATGTGGGCGATATTGGGGCTGAGCACTTGGGACTGATGGAAGTTTGGCATGTGGCACTTGCACAGGCTGGGAATGCAGGAATAATGGAGACTGGGCATGAGGAACAGCTAGTGGTGGAGCACGTCGGACTGTTGGTGGCTGGGCATGTGGGACCGATGGAGGCCGTGCATGTGTGGCTGCTGAAGGCTGAGGGTGTGGGAATGCTGGATGGAGGCTGGGCCTGATGAAGACTGTGCCTGAGGCTGATGGAGACTTTCCATGTGAGACTGACGTAGACTGGGTATATGACTTGCAACTACTAGGCCTGTGGGACCGATGGATACTAGGCACGTGGGGCTGATTGACATTGGGTGTGTGGCACTGCTAGTGACTAGGCATGGGGGACTAATGGAAACCGGACTGTGGGACTGGAGGAGGCTGGGAAAGTCGGGGTGATAAAAATAAGACATGTGGGACTGGTGGAAGCTTGCATGTGAGGCTGATGGAGACTGAGTATATACTCGAATGACTGTGGATACTGGGAATGTGGGGCAGGTGGACACTAGACAGTTGGGACTGATGGAGACTAGGCATCTGTAGTCTTCTTCCTCTCCTCCAAAGTCGTTTACTCTCACAAATACGTATTAGGCATGGGGATTGATGGAGACTGGGAATGTGGAACAGATGGGGAGATTATAAAAGTAAGACTGACAAGAGACTGGGTAAGTGGCAATCGTGGAAGCTGGGCAATTGGAACTGATGGAGACTTGGTATGTGGGACTGATTGACACTGGACATGTGGAACTGGTAGAGACTAGGCCTTTGGGACTGCTGAACACTGTTCATGTGGGACTGGTGTTGGCAGGGCATATGTTACTAATGGATACTGGGCATGTGGGACTTTTGGAGCATGGGCATGTGGAACAGTTGGAGGCTAGGCATGTGAGACTGAGTGGATATGGGCCTGGCAACTGACAGAGGTTGGGTATGTGGGGCTGCTGGAAGCTGGACATGTGGGACCAGTGAAGACTAGGTATGTAAAACTGGTAGAGGCCAGGCATGTTGGACTAGAGGAGACTAGGCATACGGGACTGGTGGAGATCAGAGATCAGTAGGTATGTTTCCCTGATAGAGACTGGCAAATGGGAATGATGAAGGCCGTGCACACAGCCACACAAACGGCAAAGCCAACGTGCTCAGGAACTTCTGAATCTTCTTCTCCTGGGCCAAGCCATGCACGTCTGAATCCCCACCAATTTTCTTGGTTTGCTTGCCTACAAAATCACTCCATGGCCACCAGGCCTGCCTCATAGGACTGCTATGACCAACTGCGAGAACATTCATCAGAAATACTCTGGAAACCATAAAACAAAAATACAGACAGTAAATAAACTACTCTTTTTTTCATTTGAACAAGAAGACCCCAAATCCAGGTCAAGAGAGTAAGCCACTGACGTGAGCTCAGTCTTGCCAAACTGGGTAGTCCAGACCCAGGCTGTGCCTCACAGGTCCCATTTGCACACCAGGGAAAAGGGTGCGTGCCCTCCCCCCGCCAGGTGTTATTTCCCTCAGAGTACCAACCTCCTCCATCTCCACTCACCAAACCCATTCCTCCTATACTTCCCACTTTTAGGTTTCTCTCTAGGCCTCTCCTCTCTTACACTTTCCTTCCCCTTTCCTCACTGAAATCCTGTCCTCTATTTTTCAGTCAAACCCTTTCCCTCTACCAGTCCCTTCACTCAGAGCCATCAGTTATCCCCCTCACAAAAGCCATCCCTTTCACACTTTGCCCTCATAGACTTACCTACCTTCATGCTAAGGCTTCCCTTCACTCCCTTCTGTGCAAGAATCTGCCCTTGCTCATATCACAGATGTCTACGCTTCCCTCCCTCAAAGACAGTTCCTTCCTCTTTACTTAATGCTTCCCCTCACTTATATCCCTTCATGAAACAGTCCCCTCCCTCTCCTCAAAAGCCCTTTACTCTCACAACACCCTTCTTTACTCTGCGAGGGACTTGTCTCCTTCCCTTCACAAGGATATTTCCTTTTCCATATCTCAAAGGCCATCGCTTCCTTCTTTCCCTCCATAAAGGCTTTCCTTCCCTTTACTAGTCTGTTCCCTACCTCACATCCTTTCCCATTCTGCCACTCTCTCAGATAAATTTTCTTGCTTTTCTTTTCTTTTTTTACTCAATGATGAAAAAGGACCCATTGCATCCTTCTCCTTTCCCTTCACAAAAGCCTTCCCTCAGCTCACTCAAGGCCTTCACTGTCTCACCTCCCTGCAAGGACCTGTTTACTCTCATCTCAAATGACCTTCCCTCCACTGGCTCAAGGTCTTTCTTGCTGACTTCTACCCAGCAGGCCTAGAAAGGCCTCCACATCATACAGGTTTTTCTTCCCTCATCTCACATAGGTCTTCCCTTCATAAACTCAGGGCTTTTCTCTCCTTACATTTGCACACAACATTCAGCAAAGATTCTTCCTCCATAACCGCATGAAATGTGTCCATTCTTTCCTTCACATGGCCCTAATTTCCTCTAGTCCCCTTATGAACATTTATGTGCTTTCTCCCCTCTTCTCCCAAATTCCATTCCCACCTCCCTCAAGTGCCCTTCTTTACTCCCCTTTCCTCTATCACTTGCCCTAGGTTCGAGGCCTTCTTTCCCGCCCTGTAACGTCCCTCCTCTCTATTGCTCTCTTCCCATGGCTTTCCCTCCAACCCTTTCCGAGACAAAGCGTCCACCACCTCTCATTTTAAGGCCCTCCCCATCATGTCCCTGGAATGACTTTCTCTTTGTTATCTCACAAACTCTTTATTCCTCGCTGGATGGTCTTCTCATCTCCCCCACACCCCTCCCCAGCTATGATCTTCACTCAATCCCCTCACAAGGCCTTCCCCTGCAGCACACACAGACAGGACTTATCTTCCTTACCTCACTAACTTTTCTCCTCCCCGCACTCAAGGTCTTCCCTCTCTCACTTACCCTCGGAATGGTCTTCTGTCCCTCTCACTCCTCAGAGTGATCTCTTTTCCTTACCTAACCCGATTTAGGGCTTTCCTCCCTTGCCTGATTTAGGGCTTCCTCACGTTGAAATCTCCTCTCATTCTAAGGCTCTCCAAGGCTCGTTTCACAAAGGCTTCCCCTTCTCTCACAAATGCCTCTTCTACATCACTTCCACTAGCAAGTTTCTTCCCTCTGCTAATCAGTTGCTTCCCTTTGTTCCTCAAAGGCCCTTTCCTTATTCATTTAACAAGATTCTTCTGTCCCCTGGCAAAGGTGTTCTCTCCCTCACTTTTCCTTCACAAAGTCCTTTCCCTCTCTCTCAAACGCCCTTCTTTCTTCATCTCTTCCCACAACTCCCTCTCCCCCCTTACTCAAAGACCTTCCCTCCCTCACCTCACAAAAGACTTTCCTTCTTTCACTTAGGGCTTTTTCTCTCTTACTTTCCCTAATAAAGGCCTTGCCCCCCTCAATTCCTAGAGAGCTTTCCTTCTTAACCTCACAATTGCCTTTTCTACCTCACCACTCTTCACAAACTTCTTCCCTCCCTTGCCCCCCAGAGATCTCCCTTTCTCCACTCCCACACTAAGAACTTTGTTTTCCCTCCTCTCCGGTCTTCACGCCTCCCACTCAGAAGCCTTCTTTGCAACCGCTAAAGACTGTCTCTGTGCCTACCAACAGGGCTTCTCCATCTTCCTGGCCAAGCCCACGCCTCCCTGCTTCCCCAAAGACCTTCTTTTGCACCCCCACATCCAAAGGTCATGTTTTATTTATTCTTTTATTTATTTTAGGATGATGGGGTAAAGTTGAAGATTTATAACATAATTATATTGTATGAAGGTGGAACCAACCCAGATGTCCCTCAAATGTCTTATTTTTCTTACTCAAAGCCCTTCAGATTGAGCTCTACAAGAATCCATCTCCTCACATCCTGCTCTTCTTCCCTCCCTAGCTCCAAATGGCCTTCTCAAAATTACCTTCTCTACTTAATCCCCTCACTCCATGGCCTGCCTTACCCCCTGACCTCCTCCCAATAGTATTATATCTGCCCATCTAGCCAAATCTTTCACCTTCCCCTTCCCACAGCCTCCACCAGTTCCCGCAAACTCCAGATCAGTTCCAAGCCCAGTAGGCCCACTACATTCATGCTGAGTTCCTTCCCTTCCCTCCCGTCCCAGAAGCTTGTCATCCTAACTAAGATGCTTCCATAGTCACTTTGGCTCAGGCAGAGACCAGGCAAGGTCATTGCTTGTAGAAGAAACAGAAATTCCGATCCTTTGCCACAACTTAGTGGATATATAATGCATTTAAGTAAGTACTTGGTGAAACGCAAAGCTGTATGAAGTAAATCCTGTCCTTTCCTATTCTTTACTACTTGAGTAGGTGTGAGAATCATGAAACCTGCTGTGTGAAAAAATATTTTATGATATTTCTTAATGATAGTTTACTAATCATATTACCCCGAATGACTTGTCTATGTGCAATTTTTCCTACTGTTTGTCCACAACTCAAAAGTGCTTCTGAGTTACCGGGGTCATATTTGTAAAAGTACTACAACATTGAGAGTTTTGTCATCATCTGAAAGAGTAAGTTAAAAATAAAACTAGAAATTATGCGTTAATTTCCTCACCTGAGTTCATGTTCTTTTTGAGTAGAACTCTCACAGAAAGAATACTGCCTGTTCACTGTCATTTTTTAATTTCCATTTTGCCCACTTCCATTACCAGCTTAACATATTTTCTCCTTAAAGAACACATGCTTCACTCCTCATAGTGTCAGATTTCCCAGACTCCCAGGAGGTAAAAAATCTCTGGCTGCACTAATGAAATGTAATCTTATACTGTAAGTTATTTTGCTTAATTAATATCACTCAATGCATAGAGATGTGGAAAACCTTGGCCATGGCCCTGAAGTATTATGGTAGTGAAGACCCTATGGTCTTAGAGCTAAAAGATGTTCTCTTTTCCTTGTTGGGCAGACCTTTGTGGGGGTGCTGTGTCTAATGGCACCAAGGGACCTGAAGTAACAAAAATAATCTGTGAGGTCTTTGTTCAACTTCTTGAGGCTTTCGACATGGTGACCCCAGAGCATTCACCAGGCAGGAGATCTTTTGAGGGCCAGCTCTGGGAGGCTGCCTGGGTGGCACACTGGTTTCACTGGCCTGTTCCACCATGTAGCAACCTCTGAGTTTCTTTTCCCCCCTTGAAGTGTAGTTAGACTTTCAGTGTGTGTGTGTGTGTGTGTGTGTGTGTGTGTGAGAGAGAGAGAGAGAGAGAGAGAGAGAGAGAGAGAGAAACAGAGAGGAAGGGGGAGAGAGAGAGAGAGCAAGCACGCACAAGTGCAAGTGCTCATGCATATGAGTGAGAACTTGCAATACTTCTCTGTGCCTGCCTTATTTTGCTTCACACAATGACCTCCAGTTCCAAGTTGCTGCAAATGACAGGATTTTGCTTTTTTATGGCCGAAAAAGTTCCATTGTGTACATACACCAATCTTTAGCCATCCATTCATTTGCTGATGGACATACAGGTTCATTCCATATATTGGCTATAGTGAATAGTGCTGCAATAAACCAGAGTGCAGATATCTCTCCAATATACTGATTTCCTTTCCTCTGGATATATAACCAGCAGTGGGATTGCTGGGTCACATGGCAGTTCTATTTTTCATAATGGCTATATTACTTTACATTTCTACCAACAGTTTATAGGCCCCCTTTCCAATATCTTCACCAGAGTGTTGTTTTTGATCATAGATTTTTATCTGGGGTTATATGATCTCTCATTGTGATTTTGATTTGCATTTCTCATATTTGTGATGTTGGAAGTCATATATGTATATATGTGTGTATATATATATATATATATATATATATACACACACATATATACATATATTTGCCAGATATATATATATATACATACATATGTATATGGATGTCTATATATATATCTGTTTGCCACTTGTATGTCTTGAGAAATGTGTGTTCAAAATCCATTTTTACATTGGATTATATGTTTTTCTGCAATTAAGTTGCTTGAGCTCATTTATTTTGTGGTTCTCTATTCTGTTCCACTGGTCTATGTGTGTAGACCAGTACCATGCCTCTGTGAATACTATAGCAATAGTATAGCAATTTGAAGCATAATTGTGAGTATAAATTATTTGTAGCATAATTTGAAATCAGGTAGTATCATGTGTCTAGCTTGACTCATTTTGCTCAGAATTACTATAGCTATTTGAGGTCTTTTGTGGTTGGGTATGAACTTTAGGGTTGTTTCTTCTCTTTGTGTGAAATGTTATTGATATTTTGATAGATATCACACTGAATCTATAGATTCCTTTAGTGACTATAGACATTCTAACCATGTTAGTTCTTTCAGCCCACGAACCTAGGATACCTTTTCATTTCTTTTTTGATGTCTGCTTCAATATCTTTCACATCTTTTTATAGTTTGTCTTGTAGAGATCTTCCACTTCATTGGTTAAATTTATTCCTAGGTATATTGCTTTTTGCAGCTATTGTAAATGAGACTGCCATCTTAATTTCTTTTTCAAGTTGATCATTGTCAGCATATAGAAACATTAGGAGGACTCAAGGCAAGATGGAGACAGGGCAGCCTGTTCTATGAGACCCTCCACAAAGGAGAACGGAGAAAGTCTCTGGCTGTCTCCATGGGGGCTGCGGATCCCATCGTCGGCAGCCTGCTGTTCACCCGAAACCCACAGACCATAAGAGATCAGATAGACAAGTGGGACCTCATTAAACTAACAAGCTTCTGCAAAGCCAAAGAAACCATCAGGAGAGCAGGGAGACAGCCCACAGACTGGGAAAAAGTATTTGCCAACTCTAGGTCTGACAAACGCTTAGCATCTTGTATCTACAAGGAACATGCTGAAAAGAAAAAAACAAACAACCTCATTATAAAATGGGCAAAAGATATGAACAGACACTTCTCAAAGGAAGACATCCGAGCAGCCAACAGACACATGAAGAAATGTTCAACCTCACTAATCACGGAGATGCATACAAAACCACTCTGAGATACCACCTAACTCCAGTCAGAATGGCAACTATCAATTACTCAAAAAATAACAGTTGCTGGAGAGGGTGTGGTGAAAAGGGAACACTACTACACTGTTGGTGGGAGTGCAAACTAGTGCAACCTCTGTGGAAAACAGTATGGCAATTCCCAAAAGCTCTAAATATTGACCTCCCATATGACCCTCCAATCCGCCTATTGGGAATATACCCTGAAGAACTCAAATCACTCTATAAAAAAGATACCTGCACACGTATGTTTATCGCAGCATTGTTCACAATAGCAAGAACCTGGAAGCAACCATGCTGTCCATCAAAAGATGTCTGGATTAAAAAAATGTGGTACATATACATGATGGAATACTATGCAGCCATAAAAAAGAACAAAATCATGAATCTCGCAGCAACCTGGATGGAACTAGAGTTTATAATACTGAGTGACCCCTCACAGAAACAAAGATCTGAGTATCACATGTTCTCACTCATATAGTGAACCTTGAACATCCAACGAAATACTGTAAGAAAATGACTGACAGTGGTGGGAAACTATGGGGGGGGAGGGGAAGGGAGATGGGATTAATGGTAGTCAATGTCTGTCTGGGGATGGAGAGACACCTCTTATCAACATGAGTGCCTGAACGAAGCATATTTGTATACCTAACCCTTAACTGTATCCCACAATGTAATAATAAAAAATATTGATTATTAAAAAAAAGTCAGTTCTCAAATTTAAAAAAGAAACATTAGATTTTTGTATATTATCGTGTACATGATGCCATTTGTTTATCAGTTCTAAAAGTGACTTAGTGGTGAAGACTGGCGGAAACTGAGCTAGTTTGACAGATGAAGACTGGTACATTTTTATTTCTTTCTCTTGCCTCATTACTCTGGCCATGCTGAATAGAAGTAGCAATAGTGGTTACCTTTGTCTTGTTCCAAATCTTTGTGGAAAGGCTTTCTGCTGTTCTCCATTTAGTATAACATCAGCTGTGGGTTTGTCCTATATAACCTTTTTTCATGCTGAAGTATGTCTCTTCTGTACTCAAACCGTGATTTTATCATGAATGGATGTTGAATATTATCAGAAACGTTTTCCATATCCATTGAAATAACCATATGATTTTTGATTCTGCCGATGAGTTGTACCTTGTTTATTGATTTGTGTATATTCAACTATACTTGTTTCTGGGATAAATCTCATTTGATCATCATGAATATTTAGTTTTATTTTATTCTAAATATGTGTGGAACAAGTTAGAATTAGCCACACACATATGCTGCATGTAGGTGAAGTTTGGACCTCCCTGGCCTTCTCTCTCCCTCATTTGACACCCTGTACACTTTGTGAGGCTACTTGGCCCCCGTCCCCTGGAAGTGCCCACCGATTTTTTTAAAATGTGTCATTGAATTCTGTTTGCTAGTATTTTACTGAGGATTTTGCATCATGTTCACTCTGATTATTGGCCTGTAGTTTTCTTTTTGTTGTTATTGCTGTGCCGTTGTCTCACTTTGGTATCAGGGTAATGCTGGCCTCACAGAATGAGTTTGAAAGCATTCCCCCCTCCTCAGTTGAAATAGTGTGAGTAGAATTGAAAACAGTAATGCTTTCAATGTTTAATAGAATTCAGCAGTGTGGTCATCAGACCCTGCGCCTTTTTTTGATAGGGCACTATGTCCTGCTACTTCAATGCCCTTACTCATGATTGGTCTGTCCAGGTTTTGTTTATCCATGGTTAGGGCTCGATAGGCCATATACTGGAATTTATCAAGTTCTGCTAGGTTTTCCAAATTGTTGGCATATAGTTACTCATAATCGTCTCTAATGATTATTCACATTTCTTCTTTTCTTTTAAAGATGGGGGGTACCATCAGGATTAGGTAGATAAGTGGTCATAAGAGGCCCAAACAGGTAAAGTTTGGGCCTCCCATGGGTCCCCACTTTGCCTGATCTGAGATCAAGTACTCTTATTGATAGTTCTGTGGTATAAATGGTAGTATTTCCCTCTTCATCCATGATTTCGTCCATTTGGGTCTTCCCTCGTTATTTCTTAGTCTGGCCAAAGTTTTGCCAACTTTTTTAAAAATTAAAAAAATACTTTTCCTTTCATTAAACTTTGTGTAACATTTTTGGTTCATTTATTTTTCTGATCTTTATTAGTTGTAGGCTTCTCTTCCTTCTAATATATTTGAATTTGGTTTATTCTTGTTTTTTCTAGTTTCTTTAATGTGTCATTAGGTTATTTATTTGAAGTCTTGCTACTTATTATGTGGGTGTTTACTGCTGTAGATATCCCTCTGTCTTGGTTTTGCTGGGTATCTTATAAATTATACTGTGTTGTGTTTCCACTTTCATTTGTTTCCAAAAATGTTTTCAACTTTTTTTCTGTCATCGTTGACCCATTGGTCATTTAAAAGCATATTGTTTAATTTCCATGCATTTCTACAGTTTCCAATGTTCCTTTGTTGTTGATTTCTTTAACTGCAATGAGAACGACTGGACTGGGTTCCCTCAAGGATTTTCTGTGGGAAGGAGAGCGATGGGCCTATCTCACTGGTCCAGATGGGCGTGCATCCCCCAGCAGCTCCCTGCCCAAGGTGAGCAGTTCCTCGACCGCAGCAGGAGCTGAGACTGGGCCCCTTGGCTTAAGCTGTGGGACATAGGCTGGAGAGCTCATCTCTTTGGCCCAGGCAGGTGCACATCTCCCAGCAGGTCTCAGCTCAAATGGGATAATCTCCCATCTACAGCCAGACCCAGACGGGCCATGCCGGAGACTAAGCTCCCTGGGGATCTGCCTGGGCTGCAGTCTGAAGACTACTCTCTTGCTGGTTCAGAGGGGTGCTCATCTCCCAGGAGAACGCTGCGCACACAAGATAGTTCTCTGGTTGCAGCAGGAAAGGCCAAAGATGAGAGTTAGCCTTGCTAGCAGCTGTTGTGTAACAGAGGCTAGATAATTCATTTGTTCATAAGGAAGGTTGTGTCTCCCAGGAGGGCACTTTACAGACAGGATAGGTTCCTAACTGCAGTGGGATAGGCTGGAGCTGGACTGGGCCCATAAGAGACTTACTGTGGGCCAGGGGATGGAAAACCCCTAGGTTTGCAGGCCACATGTCCCCAGTTAGTCCCTACGCAGAAGGGAGCAGTGTACCCTGACTAAAGAGAAGGGCCATATTGTGACTGGGTCCCCTCATTAATTGCTGTATATGGAGGCTGATGAGCCCATCAGAGAGTCTGAATCTTCTGGCCTAGGAGACTCGGACAAGTCTTTGTCTGGGTCCTATGTGAGCAGCTCTGAACTGGGACCTCAGTTTGTATGTCTGGAACAGGGCCACAGGGCGACTTTCAGATTTACTGCAAAGACCTAGGTCAGCAGGCAGACAGATAAGCCTTTCTCCCAAAGCACCCAGCCTGCAGGATTCTTTCAGGATCCCTTGGAACATTGTTTTAATTACCGGCCCCAAGCCATATGTGGCTGTAGTAGCCAGGCCCCTTGAAGGACTGGGGCCTTTCCCGAGAGCAAGCTGTGTGAACCAGTCACCTGGGTATGGGTCTGCACTCTCAGGATGACCCTCCTAGGTCTTGGGCTGTCCTTGAGTTCCCCAAACTCCTTTCCAAAACCTGAGGCTCACACTGACTTTTGACTATAGAAATTTTGTGGCTGTGGGGTGATAGGAGTGGATTACCTTCTGCTTCACCATATTGTTCCTTATAATGGCTATGAAAGTGAAAGGTTTTCATGGAAACTCAGACTTGAATCTGACTCATGACTACGAAGAAACGAAAAAGTTGTGAAAGAACTACCTCTCCTCAGGTAACCTAGACTCAGAGTGTGGGATAAACCATTGCTATGCTGCTTAAACTGTTTCAGTATAGTAAAACAATAGGAAGCTTCTTGCCTTATTTTCTGAATCCAGTATAACTACTGTAGTGAATTCCAATAATTTTATGCTGCCTTAGCATCCATTATGTGTTTGTTTGACTTTTTATACCCAAACCTTGGCTTCCTCTCCCTTGACGCAGTTTCCTGTTCTCAACCTCCTTCCACTTCCTCATTATGGCCAATCCAGACACAAGCCTTTTACAATCCCCTCCACGTAGGACAGCTACAGGAGAATTACTTAACATGCCCCACTGGTCGCTACACCCGACATGGACTGTGCAGCATATGCTGCAGTGACCAAATCACAGTGACACCTCCCGGAACTCATGTCTGCCAACTAGAATTACCCACAGGAAACCAGTTTGGGTGATGCCCTGTACCCCAAGAAAGGCTTTGGCCCACAGGTCCCTTTCCCTTTCTCTCTTGCTCCCCACCAGTCAGGTGAGTGTGTATGTCCCACATGGCTGCCCGTCT
This sequence comes from Tarsius wallacei, assembly GCA_963574415.1. Lineage (NCBI taxonomy): Eukaryota > Metazoa > Chordata > Mammalia > Primates > Tarsiidae > Tarsius > Tarsius wallacei. The sequence continues at coordinate 24,781 of CAUYQG010222137.1, forward strand.
CCTCGTTTGAGGTGTGCTGCCCTCTTCTTCCTGGGATCTGCAGTAATCCACCTCGTCTGTGTCTCACCTGAGCAACACACCCAAACCTAACTTCTTCCCAGTCCAGGCTCTCTTTAGAGTGTGTCTTTTTGGTAAGAATAAATCGGATACAGGTCAGATGAGAGCCACGAGGAAATCTGTCGGGAAAAAACCAAGCTTTCTGGAAGAGACACCCGGACACCTGCTTATGGGTTGCACAGTTCAGCAGCTAGGAATTTGGACCATCAGGATGAAGAAGTATACCATGAAAGACACACTGTAAACACTGATGTCAACCTGCCCTGCAGGTCTGTCAGGGCAGGGCTAGCATTAATAGCCACTCTCCAGGGAGGAAATTAGAGGAAAATACAACTCTGCATGCCACACAAAAGAGATGGCACACAAAAGAAGACTAAAAGCACATTTTGCTTAGCAGTGCTGATCCAGAAATATGGAAGGGAGTGTTAGCCCTTGTGAGATGTATTTCAGGAATGCCAAAAATTTTTAATGTTGGATACTATCTTGGTAATCAACAAGCAGTAAGCAGGGGGAAATATGACTATGGCAGTCCATTTTAAATACATTGGAAGTAAGTCCACTTCCATTCCAGAAGAAAAGCAAAATGACAACACAAAACATGCAGTAAACTAGGACTACTACATCGGAGTTCTGTAGTACACTGGGAGATTCTTACCTGAACAAAAATGTCTCACTTAAAGCAGCATCCAACATTCAAGATGAAACATGACTGCAACGTTATAAAAGATGAATCCACTCCAGAATGCCCATTATCTTAGCTGTAGCTTGACATAAACAATTCTAAGCAGTGCAAAGAGAGAACAAGAAGAAACGAGCTGTTCATGTTAGAAAGAAGAGGCAGAAACATCCAAGTTTAATAATAACGTCATTCTCTGTCAAGCGGGAGAGCCGTAAGAATGAAAGAGAATCAGCTAAGGGGTTAGGTTACAAAATACATGAACAGCATTCAGTAGCTTTCTTTTTTCTTTTTTTTCTTTTTGAGTTGGAGTCTCACTCCATCGCCCGGGCTGGCGTGTAGCGGCACGCTCACAGCCACCCCAGCGTCGACCTGCTGGGCTCAGGCGCTCATTCCGCCTCAGCCTTCCAAGTAGCCGGAACTACAGGTACGCGCTACCATGCCCAACTAATCTTTTGACTTATTGTAGAGATGAGGTTCCGCCAAGTTGCCCAGGCTGTTCATAAAAAATAAATAAATAAACTCCTGAGCCTCCCAAACAACATAAAATAAGTAATGGTCCTTAGTTACCTCCAAAAAATATTTGCAAAATATATGGTAGATCGAGGGTTAATGTATCTACCGTACAGCAAATGTACAGAAGATGTGTGTTTACCATTGATCAGAGGTGCAAATTAAAACAAAAGAGATGCCGTAATTTTGGTCATCAAACTGGCAAACAATCAGACCAAGGCAAGGGTGTGAGAAAACTGGCACTGCTAGAAGAAGTGTAGTTTAGGGAAGCCTCATGGTGATAATGTGGGCACAGCCAAGAGTCGGTCTTTAAAATTTATTCTAAAGAGTTCTTAAGTATCTGGAAATACACGGCTCCAGCGATACTCAACTGCAGTGTTCTTTATAATAACAATAAATTGGATAAACCAAGTTGTCGTCGTCTGGGAGAGTGGCCAACTCAGTTATAATTTAGAGTCCTGTAACGGCATTCTCAGACATTAATCATGCTTGCACTGGGAAATATTTAGTGATGTGGACACTCGCTTGCTATGAGAAAGAAGAGGTTATCATTCCCTCCTGTAAAGGAGGGTACTGTGCAAGCCAGACCAAAGAGCGGGACTTTGAAGTAATGAGACAGCAGCACACGGAAGGTTTCACCTTATTTCTAAGGGTTTGATTTTGATCGGTAAATAAGCAAGCCAACAGTCTTGCCAGGAGTTTCCGTGACAGGATCCGACTTAGTTGGAAGACATCACGTTCCTATGTCACCAACTGATTCAGCCTTTAAAACACATACTGTTTCTCAGAGGCATGTTTGCTCTCCTAAATCCAGTTAGGGCACAATGGCGAATGAAGGCTTTAGCTTAAGCATTTGTTACCTTAATAGAGGCTCCCTAGATATCCGAGAGCATTGGCTCCAGGACTCCCCTCCCCAAGGATACTAAAATCCAAGACGCTCAGGCCCTAACACGAAATGGCGTGGTATTTGCATACAACCTGCACACATGGGACCATACTTTAAATCATCTCTAGACTACTTGCTGCCTCGTACAATCCCCTACACTTCATGTCATTCGTGCAGGTTTAAGGCGGTAATCACTGGGCTGCAAATTCAAGTTGAGCTGATGGACTATTGTAGAGTGTTTTTTTCTTTGAGTAATCTTGATCTGCTGAAGCGCAGAAACAGTCACACTGGTTACAGCTCAGCAGCTCAGCATTTGCCTTGTTTGAGCCTGATTTGAATAACTGGCCACCTTCGATTGGCCATAACTCGGTGACTGGCACAAGAGTAGGTTAGTCTGTGACTGTATTCAGCCAGATTACAAGACACCATGTGAAAGGTAACAGAGACTCCTCCGAGTGGAACCCAAAACATGCAAGGGGTCAGCTTTGGGCAAAACTTAAGAATAGTGAGGGTGATCGGGATGATGGTGACGGCGGTAATAATGGCAGTGATGAGGATGCCAAGAGTAAGAGGCAGCAATGGCTGCGTTGCAGTTCCAGGCCCTGCCCATGCTTCTGGAGATATCCTGAAGCTGAGAGTACATCAGGGGATTAATAGCTGCACAGAAGCTAAATGTTCCTCCCCAGGTGGCATTTTAACTGCCTTAATGGGAGATATAAAATGTAGAGTTGGCTAACTGTAAACAGATTTTCTATCATCATCTCTCTCCTCTTCCCCACACTTCCTCCACAACTCCCTCTTGCTCTCTCCTGCTCTCCCTTGTGCTGGCTCTGGCTCTCTCTCTCTCCACCTTCTTTCCACTCTAACCACAGCAAACAATAAAGACGAGTGAGAAACTACCGAGAAGTAAGGCAGTGTTCCTGGCATTAAGGGGGATTAGACAAGGACCCAGTTCCCTCCCGGGGTGCAGAGGGGATGTGGTGGGGGCTTTGGAGGAGCGGTGAGCCTGATGGCCCTGCCTGTAGACATTCTGACCCATCTTCTAGATGCAGCAGGAGTGGGGGCACCCCAGTACCTGCCCGAAGCCCTCAGGTGTGGCACGTTCCGACCTGTTTAATGAAATGGCCTGGATACAAAGACTGTTTAGAGAGGTTGAGTAGCAGAGAGGAACCAGCAATCGCTGGTGGAGCTGTCGCCTGAGAGCTGACAGTTAAGTTGCCAGGAATCTGGTTATCAACTGCTGCCGTCACAAAGATGTTAACTGCAGGGACCTACGATTACGTAAATTGCAGGAATAAGCAAGGTACTGAACACAGAACATGGTGCATTTTCTATGTACACTGCTATGGTGCACAGCTATCCATGCTCTTGGGGATACCTACGTTTACTGCATCCGTGTGGTGCACATACTACCTCATGGCGGTGACTGGTGGAGAAACGCTGCCTACGCATAGAATGAACTCCACAGGACCTTCACCACGGGGCCTTCCCTTCAGAACATGAGCCCACAGCGGCCCCCACTGCCTGCCTCGCCCAGGTCCAGCTCCTGAGGCTGACCATCCAGCCTTTGGCAGTCTCTCGTGCCGGGCCACCCTCCAGTCAGACCCGGGGGGCCCGAGTCGGGCAGGCCCTGTGCCCCGCCTGCCTGTGTCTGGCCTCTCCTTGCCTTGCGACGTGCCCCAACTCCTCGCTGCCCCCAGTCTCCACCTCCCCAAACTGGCTATGTGGGCTGCAAGTGCTCCAGGCTCCCCCATACTCAGGGTCCTGGAAGTCAGCCCCAGGACCCTGAGTAAGGGGGAGCCTGCTAGGCGGGCTGCTAGGCGAGCGGTAAGGCCTGGAGGCGGGAAACGCACAGCACCGGCGAGGGCTCGGCAGGAGGCCACCACGCCCGGCAGGGCTCGCGGGGGCCTGGGTCTGCGCATGCGCGCTCTGGGAAGTCTGCGCCGCGAACCACGCAAAGGGTGGGGCCTCGGGAGGAAGCCTCCCTCTCTCCAGGGCCAATGGGGCCTCCAGCAGCCGCTGCAGCACAGCCGGGCTTGGCGGGAACCGACAAACACGGTGTGGGGGGCGGGGCTGTGTGCGCAGGCGCGCGGTGGGCAGTCCGCGGTGCATTGTGGGGGAAGCGCTGGGGCTTCGCGCACCGTCGCGTTCTCCCCGCGGTGAGCGGTTGGTGGTCGGCTCTGCGGCTGACGCCATGCAGGCCCCGCAGGAAGGCGCAAGTGGCGCGGAGCCAGGCCCGGAGGGCGGTGCGGCTGTACCGGGTGGCTTCAGAGGCCCTGGAGCCTGGGGCGACGTGGGAGCGGAGGGCGGCCGCAGAAGCCCTGACGGCCAAAATGGCGCGGGTGAGGCTGGTGGCGCTCGCATGGCAGACGCCCACGCTGGAGGTTTGCCCCCGCTTGCGTGGGCACCGCGTGCTGCAGGTCGGGGTGAGGAGCCTGCGTTTGCAGCCGGAGGAGGGCGAATCTATCTATCTGCCAGATATCCTTTGGGAGGAGCCCGCCTTGACCAAGGAGACCTGGGGCGACCAAACAGACCTAAGGGAGTGGTGTGGCGGAGCAGGGGTGGAGGCAGGGGAGCGGGTCAGGGGCCAGTTACACCTGGAAGGGCCACGAGGGAGGCCGGGATGGCCTGGAGGCACAGGAGGGGTTGTGGAAGGCCTGAGGGCGCAGGAGGTGGAGAAGCAGGCCTGAGGGGGAGTAGGGAGAGGGCTAGGCTGAGACTGAGTTGTGGGGGCGGGGATTGGATGGACTGAGGAGAGATGACTGAGCGGGTTGGGGCGCTGCAGGTCGCCTGAGAGCTGCCTGGGGTAAGCGGGCATAGGGGGCACAGGCAAAGTGAGTAGTGGGTGACACCTTAACCATTTCCCCTCCGGCACCCTCAGAATCGCTTTCCTGAATCCCATGGAGTCGGAGGCTGCTCGCCAAGCCTTGGCTCCTTATGAAGACCCTCCACTGCTGGCTGTTCAAAAGGAGGTCACAGTGAACGGCAGCGTCCTGGTCGTGTCAGTTCTGCAAGGGCTGGGGTGGGGGTGTGGCAACAGGTGCCTCAATGGAGGGGCATCTTCTTGGAGACTGGGAGACAGCCAAGTGGCAGGTGTAAAGATGGGGTGTGCTGGGCATGGCGAGATTTCCCTCTGTTAACCTGTTCAGTTTCCCTCACGTTTAGGAGCTGGACCGCGGAAGACGTCGGTGTTCTCCAGATTTCCCTCACCACCTTTTTTGACCAGCTTTCCCTGGTGCTGGGGAACATGCAACCCGTTGAACCCCTGATTCCCCCTGATATTTTGCCCGGAAGAGGGGGCTGAGCTGCAGCGCTGTGTCCCATCCTTCTCAAGGGCATTGATTCTTTGGAGTAATGGCCACTGTATTCTTGAAACTTTTTTTTTAACCCCCTCTTCTTTGGTTGGGTACTGGGGCCCCACTTGGTTTGTTTCCTTGCTGCCGGAGGAGGGAGAGGAGCAAATGTTTGTTACTGCAGAAAATAAAATTGCGCTACGAGTCCGTGTCTGAGTTTCTGTCAGCTACAGCACCTCCTGGGTTTTCCTTTTGTCCTCGGGTTGGAGGGGAGGTTCTGGGATTCCACTCCTAAATTGTAACGGAAGATCGATTTAGGAAGTGGGAGAAAGGGACCGCCTCTTGGGTTCTGCCATCCAGCATTACCTGCTGCCGACATTTTGAAATCTTTTTGTAGTTTATTAGTTGTATTTATATGGTAAGTGTACGAATGAACTGCTTGCTTTTTGCAATTTTAGCCTTACCTTTTCCCAATAAACGTACGTTTTTGCATATGATTTTGTCCTTCCTGACATTCTTCAGCAGCTTAGGACTCTTGAGCCACAGTACATACACAGTGGCTTTCCAGATGGGCCCTCACAGCAGAATCCTGGTTTCCCCACCCTCCGTGTCATCACTGAGTTGACTTAATTTGTGTGAGAAGAATGAGTCACTAGAATCGGAATTAGGTGGCTTGCTTTCCTTACTTCCTATCAGTGAAGAAATTTGCAGGCGGAGTGTTTCAGTAAGGTGGTAGCTCCCGCTTAAGGGGCCTGTAATCTTAGGAAACTCACCTGTTGTTCTGGTCACCCTTGTGGACTCCACTGGATGATCCCCGTAGACCGTCATGCCTCCTGGTGAATGAAGTTTGACTTCTTTTGCCATCTAGGTGCCTTTGGCTGATTGGTTCTGTCATGGGTTGGGCTTTACTGAATATCTGCAAGCTGAGTGTTCTTTGATTAGATAATGCACATACGTTTTTCCTTAGGTGGGTCATTACGTAGAAATATATATGCTTTTTTTTTTCTTTCACCAGGGGACTCACTGTCTCCCAGGCAGGAGTGCAAGGGCGCTCTCATGGCTCACTGCAGCCTGGACCTCCAGGGCTGCGGTGATCCTCCTGCCTCGGTCTCCAGAGTGGGTGAGACTATAGGTGCACACCACCACGCTCAGCTAACTCACATACTTATTATTATTGTTGTGACGACCTAGGCAGGTCTTAAACTCCTGAACTCAAGCAATCCTTTCCCCTTGGCCTTGCAAAGTGCTGGAATTACAGGCAAGAGCTTCCAAGCACAGACCCTAAATACTTAGCTTGAATGCTGTCAGCTTACCTGGAAGCAGTCTGATTCGTTACGTTTTTGCT